>JAVJIF010012632.1:0-97837 GCA_038442645.1 Agave tequilana
TTCCCAATCTTATTTATAAGTTTATAACCACCTAAGAGGCCAGGTTACTGAAACATTTTAGAAAAGGAGGGTTACCACAGGATGGTTTTTTTTAGATTAATCTGAATACTGACAAGGCACAAGGTCATTGAGAAGTAGCCACAAGGGCTTGCCATAATGTATTGTGAGGATTTGGGACATGACGAAGGGTTCCAAACTGTAGTCGTGCAGGTCAATAACCTCAGACCAACCCCCACAGCCCCCACCTCCGCCATTCGTGCGGCCTGCTAGTAGGTTCTTCTTTCTAATCCAAACAATTTCTCCACATAAGCATCACAACAAATGTGGTATGGTAAATAAATCTCGACTTATCAAACTTCCTATAGGTAAGAAAGAACAATTAACAATACAGATAAATACTTAGTTTTGGAGCCAACTGCTAGAATTTTTTTCCTCCATTAACTCTATTAAGGGTCATCTCATTTTTAAATCAGCAATCAAATTCTCTTTTCCTTTAATGCATTGTCCCACATACATTTCTGTCCACCCCTAGAGCTAGCTACTCCTTCAATTGCAAACCAAACAGGCCTAGCCAGTGCATCAGCCTTGTTTTGCACGTTTTTTACACAATATCAATCAGTTGAAGCTACCTTTGACCTCCCTTTTGATGTAGATTTATTTCTTGGCCATGTCTTTAATCATATTGCTGCATTCAATCCCAACGTTCTTTCAGCCAGTTGCTTTTTTTGGACATCTATGTTACTCGAAATAGCAAACCTTACTAATATGATATTCACAGTATACACTTGAATTAACACAAGCAAGAACGAGATTTATGTGAGTAATATTTTGTCAAGCGAATATCAGTAAAGTGTCAGTATTTAATTTGATATTTATAATTCTATTGGAATGCATCACTATACTAACAAGAATGGGTACTGCTACTAACATTAAATAATATGCATAGCTACACTGTGATGGGTCATCATATAAAGATATTTAACACTTCAATAATTCTAGAGAAATAGTCCCTTGACCAATTGTTAAAATTTTAAACAGATTGTAAACTAAGGAGCTTGAGTTAAAACCTCCAACTCTTTTACGCTTTTGAAGGGAAAGTTAAAGAAAATAATAGGAATGGAAGTTTGAGATAGAATAATCTTTCAGATAGTATTATTTATTTCTATGAGACAGAAGTAAAAATATATAAGGAAATAACTGCATGTCTTTCTATATTCTCTCTGTCGAGATCTTTTTTAATTTTCTCTTTTTTTTTAATGCAATCAAAACACGCTCAAGCAATGATGTGAACTGAAGTTGGTTTCAATGATCTCTCTATACTAAAGACACACTTCACCTCAACAATGCAATAATACATTTTACTATCAACTCAGCAAGAAAGCGTACTGAGAATCTAGGCAGCACCCAAATGCTCTGCACCGCCATTTCCAACCAACCTTCCACAGATGATGCAGTCGATGATGATTGTTTCAAAATAGAGAGGGGATTTGGTAATGCTGATCCCCTGACCATTTGTATGTTAAGCATCATTGAGACTCAACTGAATGATTAGGTGGTTTCAAATCGTTTGTCAAGAGTTGAAGGTATCAATACAAACTTAACAGGTTGTTGCATAAGCAGGAGTTCACGCCCTGCTAATGCCTTCTTTGCTTCGTTCGAGCACTTTGTGATGCTACGGTCATGCCCTCCAATTAATCCTTGTGCAACTGTTGCTGCCCTTATTTTGGCTGCCGCAACCTTTTCTACAGCCTCTTTCAGAGCTGACACATAGCGACAGTGTAAAATTTCTTCAGATACTGCTCCTTCTTGGGCATATTTAATTGCTTCATAACACAATTGGTTGTAAAAACCGTCAAAGATTCCCGAGAAGTACCTGGCTTCCATCACAATAATCACTATTCATGACCATCCCTGCATTAGAAAGCACATCATCTCCTCCCACATACTTACCAACCCCTGTTCAGTACAATCATTTGATGATTGAAGAATCCGTGCATTTCTTTGAAGTTACTAATGCATGGTTATGATCCTTTTCAAATCTCGAGACGATCCATTTCCCAGTATTCATCTTCTTAACAATAATCATAGCTTTGCAGCCTATCCTAGTGACCACTCTAGGCCTCTTGACTCTTCCATCATCAGTCTCCTCCCTTTTTTATCCTTACCTCGCGAAAACCTTCTTTTGAGCAAACAATCTGGAGAAATGATTGAATGTCCCTTCTCGACCGCAATAATGCTAATCCTAGCACGGAAACCCATCTGTCTCGCATAGTTTATATAAAAGGTTCTTGCATCCTCTTCCGAATCAAACTCCATGCCTTCAAAAGGCTCATGAACTGCACCTCCATCAGATGGAAGATTGACTGATCCACCGCCAAATCTTCTTCCTTCATCACAACCGAACCTCGACTTTTCTCGGTGGGACGGCCCATGATTATGCTCCTTTACAAATTTAGACACAACCCACTTCCCACTGGCCAGCTTCTTCACCATGAGCATTGCCTTGCACCCGAACCCGAGTGACTGCCCGCTGCCTCTGTTGCTTCCTCTCGCCAAACACCCCATCATTGCCACGGAACTCGCGGAACCCTTCTTTCGAGCAGACAAACAGCCTCGAAATGATTGAATTGTCCCGGCGAGAGAGGGTGTACCTACTGATTCGGATCCTGAACCCGACATGCCGCGCATACACACTATAAAAACCCCTAGCAGCTTCCTCTGATTCGAAACTCCATGCCCTCACATGGTTCCAAATTAGTCTACCCCTCGGACGCAACCAAATCCAGCTCCCTTTCACTTCATTGTTATATTTTCGGGCAAGTCGGAATCTTTTTCATCGCTTTCATTCTCATCATCAATTAAAAGCTTTCAATGTCCAATTGCATCATGGAGCCATCTCCTCGACCCCCATTTGGGGCTCGATTATTACTTCATCCATGCTTCTCTACTGTCTACCACTGCCAATTATGGAATATCCCAACAACATTATTATTTGAGACAAGAAGGGAAAATAATTGAAAAAGGGTGATCTGAGGGAAAGTGTTACCCTTTTGAGAAGAAATGGCACCTCAGGGTGGGGATTTGAAGGCTCAATCCATCGAGAGAGATTATGAGAGGGACCCTAGCTGAGCTCGAGAAGTAAGGACACCATGGGGATTAGGAGTAATTGAGGAGGGTAATCAGCGGAAGAGATCGCAGAGAGAGGAGGCTGGGAGGTCGATTGATGAAGACGACGAGCGAGAAAGAGAGGAGAGAGAGAGAGAGAGAGAGGAGAAGAGAGAATGGGGGAAATGGACGGTGGAGAATTGGTAACGGAGCGAAGATCTCGAGAGAGAGAGAGAGAGAGAGAGAGAGAGAGAGGGGTCACGAATGAAATGATGAAGGGATGATGATGATGGATTATTTGTAGCAAAGAGTGGGGCCCCACGGCCTGCATTGCTCCTATCTTTTTTTATTTATTTCCGTGAATTACGGATAACCCCGTCCCTTTTCTTCTTTTCTCCTTCCGCCCTCCTTTTTCAAATTTATTTTTACAAATAGGCCCTTACAGTTGTGTTTTTATTTACTTCTTTGAGTCACTGAAATTAGAACCAATAGTCCGCAAGCTAAAGACTAAAATACCAAAATTAGATTATTTCATTAGTTCTAACCTCCTAATGATGAAAGAACCATTTTCATCAATCAATCATTTTTATGATTTTCTAGTTATTTGAGAATAAACCCATGGCAAGTGACTAATGAAAGCTAAAACTGTATCTCGCATTATTAGCAGTGAGAGACAATGGAAACAAGTGAGTTAATTTAAATAGAGAGAACAATGTTGTGCAAATTGAAAAAACTAAATGAAAAACAATGTAAGTAGCATTCCTCCAACACAACAACAACAACTAAGCCATTGTCTCAAGTATTTGGGGTAGGCTACATGAACCAAAAAAGAATTACGTCAGATCGGGCACATGGATCAGTTTTCTCCACTCATTCTTATCGAGTAATATGCATTCACTAAGACTTTAGTCTCTAAATCTTGTCGTATTACCTCCATCCCACTATTCCCTCCAACCAATCATTATTTTGATTTTTTTGCTATTTTGACCGCTATTTAAAACAGTTAAATCCATTCTCTTCAAAATCTATAATATAATTCTCTCTAAAAATTCACCGATTTTTTTTCTTTCGAGAATAAAATGTAGATTATAACTATTGCATGTGACTAATAGAAGGAAATGATCACAAACTCCACTCGTGGAACTTGAATTTAGAGATATAACATCTGATTTAGTGAAAGTTATTATAAGTAAAGAGACACAAATAGTGGGATTTAAATGAAATTTATCATAGTTTAACTGAGATGTGAATACCAAACGCTTGGGATCGTATAAACATTAATCCATGAGAGTTCTAGTGAGTTCGCATTATAATAGTATGATAATGATGTCATATAAAAATGTCATAGCTAGTAAATTATTATTTGGTAAAATGTATCCCTTTTCTTAAATAACCATCTTGGTAGATAGGAATCCACTTATGTCAATGAGTAGTGCTACATCTTATAAAATTGGCTAAATGATTGTCATAAATTAAAGATTTAATTTTTCATATAATCATCTTCTGAAGTCTAAAAGACTCCACCCTCAAGAATGGAAAAAAGCAATTGATAATAGTGTAGATTACATGGGGGATCACGGCATGAGGCAAGCATACCTTATAAGATAATAATACACGTAAAAAATCATATTTTCCAGTAGTCGTTCCTCCTTGTGCAACTTCACAGGGAATAAGTCCCTCGTAGATATCAATAATATGCATAAGAAGCAAGTGATTTTATCCCTTAAGAGAGCTATGCAAGAATTAAATTTTAAAAAAGTTGTTATATTACCTTAAAAAAAATTATTACGTGAGGATCCTTGTGTGAAACAATATGTATGCTCTGATACAATTGTTGTGATTTCACGAGAGGGGACACTCCCACGACTAGATCAACTAGGGAACAAACCAGACAATCTATTAAGGAAACATGAAAAAGAGAAGAAGAAGATATTTCAAAATAGATAGAAAGCCAACACACCATAAATATGGTTCCACTAATTAAACAGATCATGTGTACGTCTATGGGAGAAGGAAAAAACTTATTAAAACTTTGGGGGAGTACAAAAAAAATACTTACACCTCACGCTGAGAAGATTACAAACTTTGATGGTCGTCAAGTACAGCGAACCCTTGTGGCTAAGCTTCTCTCACGAGTCTCTCATCTAGACGAATTACACTCTTAGGAATTATAAATTTATTAGATTCTCTTGGAATAATTTGAAGGCCACCCATAAGGATTATTTATAGATCATAGAACTCTCCAGTCTTAAACAAACTCCATCAATACGAACAATTACCACCTCAGAATAAGAAAACTCGAATCCAACTCGAATTCAAAACAGATCTAAAAAGAAAACTGCCAGATCCTATATTAGTCGACTAGGTCATGACATTAGTCGACTAATACATAGTATTAGTCGACTAGTCCCAAATCCTAGTCGATTACTCTGACAATTCCTGAGAAGTCTAACTCTCTGTTGGCCAAACCTAGTCGACTACATAATGTATTATCGACTAATCCAGGTGATTAGTCGACTATACCATGTATTAGTCGACTACTCATGTGCACAGATTCTTATACACGTCTACACGTCCGTTCTTTGATCTTCGAGTTTTCATCTATCTTCACGATGTATTCACGTCATAATCCTAACAATCTCCCTCGTGACTTAAATAAGTCCAAATCAAGAATAGCCACCATGTTTCATGTGGTCGCATCCACGCACAATTGAACAAACTTGACTTCATCTCCATTTCACTCGCTCTTCTCCATAACCCCCTCATGGGGGTCACAACTTGATTAGGTCGAATAAGTTCAGGCCCAATCTGAACTTTATCACCCAACGATCTCCTTGATCCACACAGGATTTATGAGACTTTGCTCCACCATAGGAGTTTATATCTAGAATACCTTGTTGCTCCCTAGTCCCAATCTCTCTTCAGGGTACAACTGAACATCCGAGCTCAAAATTATCATAGTCTCTGATTGTTCCACAACCGCCGCTTCCGAAGCCAAGGATAACTACAATCCACTAACTGTAACTTACGAATTTTGCAACATATACACATTGCCAACATGTTCGACTTAAAACTTCACATGAGTTTCTTTGGAGACTTCCATAAGATCACCTTTAGAACTGAAACTGAACCCTTCCCTTGTAGGGCTTCAAGAGAGATGAGATTGTACCTTGATTTTAGATCATGACAAATGTATTGAAAAGTAGTGATGCATCCATCATGAGATCGAAACTAGATTGTTCCTTCACCAATCACCTTGCTTGTAGCCAAATTCCCCGTGAAGACTTCTCCCCTTGAACCAAAGTGTATGAAGAGAACATCTTCCTATTGGAACTGACGTGTTGTGAACATCCAGAGTCAATAATTCATCTATCTATGTTACCAGCTGATCTGTCTGTAATAGATAGAATATCGTACTATTCTTCATCTTCTCTAATCAATTCAGTGACATTATTATCAGGTGTTCTTCTTTTGAAGCCAACAATCAGCTATAATGTGCCCCTATTGATACATTAAAAAGAAAAACTCTCATACAACTTTTCAACTAGTCAGAATGATGTCCAACTTGTCGACATCTATAAAAGACAAGCCATGGATAAGATGATGACCAACTCAACACATCCCAAGGGACAAAGTAGAAGGTCAGGCCCCGCTGATCCAGTGAAGCAGACAGCATCCAAAATACTGCATTTGAGGTTGAGTCAGCTCAATACTTAACCTCACGTGAACTCAAGGTGCTAGCCTCACTTCAGAGACTAAATTATCTAACTTCACCTTGAAGCCCTTCAAAGCTCAGTAACGAGCCAAGTGCTACCTTCACCTGAAGCTCAAGATAGCCGCACAGGGCTATTTTTCTAGCTTTGTTGAAGCCTTGACAGCTCTGATTAAGAGTTTTTTTGCCCCGCGTGCGGAGCTAACCAAGCCCCGCCCGAGGTTATATCCAGCCTCGCACGAAACTTTCTACGCCCCTACGAGAGGGATGACCAGGTCAAACCTTTAACCTAGTATTTAGTGGGCTAACCCCATTACGTTAGTGGGGTTAATGCCACTTTAAGTGAGCGATTACACCCACCTACTTCGCTTTACGTTCAGTAGAATGGTCGGGTCAATAGGCCATTTGTTGGCTCATGCGAGCCTGTCCAGCCTCGCATGCGGCTCAATTTAGTCTAACGCGAACGTTATAGCCTTGCGCGAAACTCAAAACAGTTTCAGTGCGAGGCTAGCTGACTGTTATCAGTCGTGGCTGAATTCTGGGGGCAGTTACACCCCTCTAGAACCTATAAATAGCTCATTTGAGAATGAGCTCAGGGTGACAATCAGAGAAGGAAAAAAGATCAAGAAAGGCAATCAAAAGAGAGAGTAGAACAACAGAGGCAGGACGGCACCGCAAGAGCTAACAAGGCTATTTTTTTTTGTTTCTCAGAAGCTCCAGAGAATTAATCTTTAAGTTCAAGGTGTTGATACTTCAAGACTTCCTTTTTCAAAAATCTCTGAAATCAAGCGAGAAGGAATTCCAAACAGTAGCATTTGAAGATCGATCGTTCGCATCGTCAACGGGACAAAGTGATCACGCGCTGTTTAGACTCCCACCAGCACACTTTTTCAAAAATCTCAGAGGAGATCTACTTGTAATTTTTTTAATTGCTTGTAATCTTTTCCTCAATTTTTTGTAAGTTTTTCTTTTATTGAATTTTCAATAGAAAAACCGCCCCTTCTTGTGATAATAGTTGTATGTCAAATTCTTATATTTGAGTTACTCGTGAAACTTTCATTATTACTCTTCTCCTTTAAATAATGAATTTACGGGAATCATCATGATGAGACTTATCAGTCAACTACGTGTCAATTTTGTCCTATTGCGCAGATGCTCATTGACCTTATTTGTTGACTTACCTCCATAGATGATAGCTTCCCTAAAGATCTTATATGAAGAAGGTAAAGAACCAGTAATAGAAGTGATTGATCCTCATCTTATATCTTAACCTCTATCTTATCTAAATCATTGATAATAGAGAAAAATTCTGCAATATGAGACTTGATAGGTGTCCTTTCATGCATGCGGAGAAGAAGGGGATATTGCTTCAGAAATCAACCAATTCGCCAACAACTTCTTCAAATAGTACTCTTGAAGTCACTCCCAAACGAGGATGTTGTTTTCCCCTAGAACACTCATCCAACACTTCGTCCATCAAGCAAAGCTGAATAGCTGTCAAGCTTTCTCATCCAACTCCTGCCAAGTTCTTCATTCATATCTTGAGGCTTTTTCTCCCTCCCGAGTAGCGCTTTCTTCAACCCGCTCTGGGCAAGTATGGCGTTCATCCTAATTTGTCATCTGCTGAAATTGATGACACCATTGAACTTCTAAATATCAAACTTGATCGCAGATATTTTCAAGTTAACCTTACTCTGATACCAATTATTGTGAAACATTCTGTAAACTCTGATACCAATTGTTGTAATTCAGGGGAGGACGCCCCCACGTCCGGATCGACTGGGGAAGCGCAGCGGAAACAAACCACAGGATCTAATAAGAAAACATGAAGAAAAGAAGATATTCCAAGTAGATAGAAAACTAACACACACTATAACGTAGTTCTACTGATCAAACAGATCATGTGTATGTCCACGGGAGAAGGGGGAGAAACTTTATTAAAACTTTAGGGGAGTACAATAAGAATTACTTACACCTCACACTGAGAAGAGTACAAGCTCTTGATGGTCGCCAAGTATAGCGAATTTTTATGGCTAAGCTTCTGTCATGAATCTCTCATCTAGATGAATTACACCTTTATGAATTACAAATTCATTGGATTCTGTTGGAATACATTAAAGGTCACCCCTAAGGGGTTATTTAGACCATAGAACTCTCCTAGTTTTAAACAAACTCCATCAATACATGGGGGATAAAAGTGTAGATTACATGGGGGATCACAACATGAGGCAAGCATACCTTATAAGATAATGACGTAAATCATATTTTCCAGTAGTCGTCCCCTTGTACAACTTCACAGGGAATAAGTCCCTCGTAGATATCAATAATATATGCACAAGAAGCAAGTGATTTTATCCCTCAAGAGATCTATACAAGACTAAATTTTAAAAAAGTTGTTATATTACTTAAAAAAAATTATTACGGAGTGATCCTTGTTGTGAAACAATTTGTATGATCTGATACCAACTGTTGTGATTGAAAAAAACACCTAGAGGGGGGGGGGGTGAATAGGTGTAAGTGCTAATCTAAGAAACTAAATGCAAACTAAGTGCGCTAAATGCGGAAGCTAATGCAAATTATGCACAAACTAATACAATACAACAAGTGTAGCCGAATTCCCCTTGCGAGGCTCTGGACTAACACCCCTTGATTCCCCTTGAAATGGGTTGAGGTGCTATGTGAAGCTCTTGTTGGATGAGTATAAGTTAGGCACACACACACAAGCAATCCAAGCAATATGAAATACACACAATCAAGCCAAGCATATGAGAATGAATTGCAATATAAAAGATGCAAGGCAACACAAGCAATGTATAAGATATGAATGAATCAATGCTCAACACAAGCAAGTATGATATGATGATGAGTATGATGCTTTGCACAATTATAAGAGAGAGAGTTAGAGAGACAATGGATCAAAACGCAAACACCAAGATTTGTTTCGAGGTTCGAGCAACTTGCTCTACATCCCCGCCTACACCAGCGTGTAGGATTTTCACTATCTCAACTCCACTGAGGGAACCTCCACCGAGGAGGATTTCTTACAACTCTAGGAGTACCAAACTCCTCTCTCAAACAACCACCTCACAACCGAGGGGTGGGCCCGTAGCCAATACAACAACCAACACCTCTACCGAAGAGGTCTACAACCAAACTCAATCACCTCTACCGAAGAGGGATCCAAACCAACAACCCAATACAACAATCTCCACCTCTACCAAAGAGGGAGCAACTCAAGAAATCAAGAGTTTACAACAAGTGGTATATTTCAACCACAAACCTCTTTCCTTTTTCTTTTTCCCAAAAACAAGATCCTAAATAGTTTAGGATAGAAGATATAGCTCAAGTGTGGAATCAAAGTGTTTTTGGAAACAAGCAACAAAGAAAAACTACTTGGGAAATCTCTTGTATATGATAGAAAATGAAATACCAAATCAAAATCCCAAAACCTAGTTTTCTTTGATTTTCCAAAAACCCAAAAGAAATAAAGATGAGAAGTTTTTAAAGCCCAAAAACTCTTTTTAAAACTCTTTTAACACTTCAGAAAACTGGAAATTTTTCTCTTAGAAAACTTGGCCAAAATCCCCAAAGAAATGGGGTTTATATAGCCCCTATACAAAACTAGCCGTTAGGCTGATGTGGCAGCCTGACAGGCCACCGGTCGACCGGTCCGGTCGACCGCCAACGGTCAGAATTATGACCGTTGGGCAACTGCGGTCGACCGGTCCGGTCGACCCAGAAAACCCGAGAGCAGAGCTCTCAACTCGGTCGACCGTCCCGGTCGACCGTGTCTGTGCCTAACAGACGTGCACGTCTGTGCACGTCGGTCGACCCGAACGGTCGACCGGCCTTTGGTGCGGTCGACCGTCAGGGTCGACCGACCAGCCTGTCAGCACAAAAACAAGGTCGGAAAATTTGGAAAAAATTTTCTAAAAAATCTTTTATCTCTTTTAAAAATACCATAAAAATTGTTTTATCATTTTATATTGAAACTCAAACAAGTGATAAAAATTTCAAGACAATATATCAACATATCAATTCATTTTTGTGTCTTGCCAATTTTATCAAAAACAAAACTTGTATTTTGTCAAACTTGATTTTTCCAAAACATGAATAGGATAGTCAAAATAAGTTTGTCTAGCAAGTTTAAAGCATGTATGTATATCTAGACCATATCTAATATACATAGGTATAAAGTAAACTTGTTTTGATCTATTATTCATGAAAACAAAAAACAAATCATGAAACGTGTGTGTTTTGTGCACTTGAGCATATCAACTAAACTAAGCTTTACAAATGGATCTAAAACTCTATCTAAACTAGGATACCTAAGTCTTCTTGTCGATCTTCCATCTTCAAGTAGACTCGATCCCAAACGCGTGATCCTCCAAGTGCAAAGGTATGATCTTTAAGATTTGGCACCGGAATCAACATGGAAAGCTTCTAAACTCCTTGTTGAAGCTAATCACCAACTAATATCCTGTTAATGATCTGAAACTTAGAAACACAAGAATATTAGTAAAAATAACTACATGAGTTGATCATCATCAAAACTAGAGTGGAAGGCCATTGGGCCAACAATCTCCCCCTTTTTGATGATGACAAAACTCATGGAGTTATATATGCATGGATTAAAGATAAGCTTCAAGGAAGCTCCCCCTTAACTCATGCATAGGGATAAATAATAAATATATGCAATGAATATTAAACATGAAACATGCATTAAACAATAAATGGTTCTAGATATCAAATGGAATATTCAAAACAAAATAAGCTCTAGATACCAATTACAAAGCAAACTCTATAAATCAATTAAACTTAGTATTCTTGAGATTCAAACATAATATATGCATAAACATAAGCATGCATATAAAACTTCATAAATCTTTCTCCCCCTTTTTTGTCAATCATCAACAAAGGGGTAATCAAAATCATAAATAAAACGAGGGGTAAAAATCTTTCTTCCCCTTTATGTCAAACAAAACAATAAAAGACAATGTTCTCCCCCTTTTTGTCTAAAACAAAAACAAAATCAATAAGGGGTGACTTTAAAAACATGATATCAATTGAAAATATGTCAATGAAGCATCTTGATACCAAAAGAAAATAAACAAGGATAATAAGTGTTATATGCTATATACATTCATGAAGAGGAAGACGCTAAGTTAGCTTCCCTACACATATGCATTTCATGAAGGAGGGAAGTTAAGCCCTAATTCACATAACACACATTATGTAATGAATAAGAGGAGATGTGAAGCTCCCCCTACACACGTGTACCACATAACGAAGAGATGTTAAGCTCTTCAATACAAGATACACTCATCATGAATCTATATGCATATAGTCAATACAAATCAAAACTTTGAATATTTTCTTTAAACAAAATTTTGGAATACCAATTGTAATTAAACATAAGTCTTGAATTCTTAAACATGAATCTTGAAACCAAAAACAGATTTTGAATTTCTTAAATATGATACCAATTGTAAATATTTTACCAATTGAAAAGATTTTACATAGAAACATTGATACCAATTGTAAGAATTGTTCATTTTAAAACATATAAACAAATTTGATGTTGATATCATATGTTTAAAATAACAACTTTTAATCATAAAGTGTGGGAGTACAAATACCAATTGAAATACAAATCAAATTTTCTCCCCCTTTATGAAATACAAACTAAAATATGCATAGTCTTGATACCAATTTAAAAGTAATCAATTGAAACAAAAGTGAAACTCAAGCACTAGCATAAACACAAACATATATATGTATGGAAAATAGATACCAATAGAAATTGATACCATTGAAATTAAAATCATACATACATCAATACAAATATGAGTATACAAGAGGATCAAAGATGATACCAATTGAAAGAGTTCAATGATACCAATTGAATCAAAAGCATGTGTATATCTCATATCATCTACCACCCAATCAAGGTTCAAGTTTTAAATGATTTTCATTTTAAAGCATACATGACCATGATCTCCCATCCAACCTCCCATTATGGGTAGGGCTTTTCAAAAATAGATTTGAAAATGTAGTTTTGTTTGAAAATCACTACCATAGTGAAGAATACCGTAACTAGTTAAATGGAAAATCTTTTAGACTAGTACGAAATCCTTCAAGCAAGAATAAAAAAAAATTGTTTTTCATGAAATAAGAAATCCTCATGAAAATTAACACTCTAATCCAATTAAGCACAATTTTGACATCAAAAAACAAAACATGAGCAAGCAAAAAAGTGAGTGTACACATAAAGTGTGAATATCATAATCATGAAATTTTTTTTCATTAAGCTCAATTATTCCTTAATCATGAAAACACGAAAATCATCAAAACTTATTTAACTTTCATGGCATATGTATGTCTAATACAAACTAAAGTATACATACATATCCAAAACATAACGAGTCCACAAAGGTATATGCATGAAGGCACGTGGCTCAAAAAGGATACTCATGTATAGTCAATAGTTTGTATAAGATGGACATATACATGAAGTTAAACACAAATACATGAAAACATGAAAAACTAAATCTTTCATTAAAACAAATGTCATTTCAAGGTATATGTATGAATTGTCAACACAATAATTATACATACATATCCCTAAACACAATTGAGTCCATATATATATATTTGCATGAAAGGCAAATGACTCAAGGGGTATACATGTATATCTTAAAGTTTGGCAATACAAACATATACATGAAGTGAAACTCACAATCATAAAATAAATCCAAAATGGAATACAAGTTTAAAATGCATGAATCATCAAAACTAGACTATACTAGCACATCTAATGGGTTCAAATAAGCATTCAATTCAAACATATATAGATTTATTTGTGGCCCACTATATGTACAAGTATAAATCCTAGTCTTAATGAAAACTAACATCTAAACAAGTAATCTTAACATGAAGTATCAAAAACAAGATAAAAATCATCATGATAAAACTAAAACATGATTATTATGTAAATTCACATGTATTAGATTCATGATGTACATTATAGTTTAAACAAAAGTGAGAACACTAAGAATGGGTTCATACAAGTATGTGTGTCTCAAATACTATATATGTATGTCAAGGATCTAATAATCATGGCATTTACATACTAATCCATAGACAATGAAAACATGCTATAAAACATTAATATGAAAGCATGTAAAGAATAATAAGGAGTTAAGAATTGTTACCAAAACCTAGAAGGCAACTCTCCTTGTCTCCAAAACATGGTGGTCATCTCCACCAAATCTTCCCTTGAAAGTGATGCATCCATATGATTTCCTTTAAGTACGGAACGCATCCACTCCAAGGTGTCATCACTCTCACGTCATGTGAGAGCCCACACCTACATCAAAAATAGGAGGGGTGGTCTTTGGTACCCACATCTTGTTGGGTCCATGGGGGTTAGTCCCTTCCCTAACCCAAACAAATTTCTTTGCTAAATTTGAAACATTTAATCTATCATAACAAAATTTAGCAAGATGGCCTTTTCGGCCACAATGTGTACATGTGTACACATGAGCATACATGTGTTGATGGTGTCCGTGTGAAGCATGTGTATGCCGTGATGGGTGTGCATGCATAAAGGATGGAACTTGTTTCTTTCGAACCAAGGTTTCCAACCGTGAGTGGTTCATGGCACATTGGTCATAGTGGAGCCCAAACAATCTACCTTCTTCTTTAACATGCAAATATCATCATTTATCCTAGAAGAAGAAGTACATGCATTAGGTAGGCTAGATGAAGAAGCTACACTAGCATGGCAAATATGTGCATCAATCTTATTTTGTAAAACATCATTTTTCTTTAAACAAATTTCTAAATCCTTTGAAATAGAATCAATTTTTATTTTCAAAGAATTATTTTCTTTTACAACAAATTCAATTTTTGAAGACAAAACTTTATTTTTCTTCAAAACATTCTCACAATCATTATTGTTTTCAAAAACTCATTATCTTAAGTGCAAGATCAAGTTGAGATTTTAATGAATCCCTCTCATTAGCAATCTCCCCTTTTTCTTGCAAAACAACATCAAGTCTAGCAATCAAATTTTTATTTTCTTTTTCAATATCTAGACTTTTCTTTTTCAACACGTTATATTTTTCTATCAACTTTTCACACACAATAGATAGTTCTTCATTTAGGCATGGGGATCAACATAATCATTTGAAGAACTAGCACAATCATTACTATCTAGTTGAGATTCCGAATGTACCTCAAGGGAGTCATTCCCTTGGACCATGAAGCATTGTGGATCGGATTCTCCACTAGATTCTCTTCTTGAATTTGAACTTGAAGCTCCGAGGTGGTGGTGGTTGTCAATTTGTTCCACACTGCAAAGGCGGAATCAAAGTTAGAAAACACATAAGAGATAATCTTTAGGAAGAGTGCTTCTAATGGCCTCTAGGGCTTGTGCATTGGCCCCTATATGATTACCATCACCAAGATAACATCTCTTGGTGGCGACAAGGAAGACATGCAAACCTAGGGTCTTTAGGTACATGGACATCCTATACTTCCAAACATCAATGTTGGAAGGGTCAAAGCTAGGAGGGGTCTTGAGTCCATGGTATAAACTAAATATGAATGTGCAAACAAACAAATGCAAATGAGATTAGCAAGCAAATGGATCACTCCTAGGATGTTAAGCCTAAGTATCAGGAGCACTAGCTCTGATACCAATTGAAAAACACCTAGAGGGGGGGTGAATAGGTGTAAGTGCTAATCTAAGAAACTAAATGCAAACTAAGTGCGCTAAATGCGGAAGCTAATGCAAATTATGCACAAACTAATACAATACAACAAGTGTAGCCGAATTCCCCTTGCGAGGCTCTGGACTAACTCCCCTTGATTCCCCTTGAAATGGATTGAGGTGCTATGTGAAGCTCTTGTTGGATGAGTATAAGTTAGGCACACACACAAGCAATCCAAGCAATATGAAATACACACAATCAAGCCAAGCATATGAGAATGAATTGCAATATAAAAGATGCAAGGCAACACAAGCAATGTATAAGATATGAATGAATCAATGCTCAACACAAGCAAGTATGATATGATGATGAGTATGATGCTTTGCACAATTATAAGAGAGAGAGTTAGAGAGACAATGGATCAAAACGCAAACACCAAGATTTGTTTCGAGGTTCGAGCACCTTGCTCTACATCCCGCCTACACCACCGTGTAGGATTTCCACTATCTCAACTCCCACTGAGGGAACCTCCACCGAGGAGGATTTCTTACAACTCTAGGAGTACCAAACTCCTCTCTCAAACAACCACCTCACAACCGAGGGGGGCCCGTAGCCAATACAACAACCAACACCTCTACCGAAGAGGTCTACAACCAAACTCAATCACCTCTACCGAAGAGGGATCCAAACCAACAACCCAATACAACAATCTCCACCTCTACCAAAGAGGGAGCAATCAAGAAATCAAGGGTTTACAACAAGTGGTATATTTCAACCACAAACCTCTTTCCTTTTTCTTTTTTCACAAAAACAAGATCCTAAATAGTTTAGGATAGAAGATATAGCTCAAGTGTGGAATCAAAGTATTTTTGGAAACAAGCAACAAAGAAAAACTACTTGGGAAATCTCTTGTATATGATAGAAAATGAAATACCAAATCAAAATCCCAAAACCTAGTTTTCTTTGATTTTCCAAAAACCCAAAAGAAATAAAGATGAGAAGTTTTTAAAGCCCAAAAACTCTTTTTAAAACTCTTTAAACACTTCAGAAAACTGAAAATTTTTCTCTTAGAAAACTTGGCCAAAATCCCCAAAGAAATGGGGTTTATATAGCCCCTATACAAAACTAGCCGTTAGGCTGATGTGGCAGCCTGACAGGCCACCGGTCGACCGGTCCGGTCGACCGCCAACGGTCAGAATTATGACCGTTGGGCAACTGCGGTCGACCGGCCCGGTCGACCCAGAAAACCCGAGAGCAGAGCTCTCAACTCGGTCGACCGTCCCGGTCGACCGTGTCTGTGCCTAACAGACGTGCACGTCGGTCGACCCGAACGGTCGACCGGCCCTTGGTGCGGTCGACCGTCAGGGTCGACCGACCAGCCTGTTAGCACAAAAACAAGGTCAGAAAATTTGGAAAAATATTTTCTAAAAAATCTTTATCTCTTTTAAAAATACCATAAAAATTGTTTTATCATTTTATATTGAAACTCAAACAAGTGATAAAAATTTCAAGACAATATATCAACATATCAATTCATTTTTGTGTCTTGCCAATTTTATCAAAAACAAAACTTGTATTTTGTCAAACTTGATTTTTCTAAAACATGAATAGGATAGTCAAAATAAGTTTGTCTAGCAAGTTTAAAGTATGTATGTATATCTAGACCATATCTAATATACATAGGTATAAAGTAAACTTGTTTTGATCTATTATTCATGAAAACCAAAAACCAAATAATGAAACGTGTGTGTTTTGTGCACTTGAGCATATCAACTAACTAAGCTTTACAAATGGATCTAAAACTCTATCTAAACTAGGATACCTAAGTCTTCTGTCGATCTTCCATCTTCAAGTAGACTCGATCCCAAACGCGTGATCCTCCAAGTGCAAAGGTATGATCTTTAAGCTTTGGCACCGGAATCAACATGGAAAGCTTCTAAACTCCTGTTGAAGCTAATCACCAACTAATATCCTGTTAATGATCTGAAACTTAGAAACACAAGAATATTAGTAAACATAACTACATGAGTTGATCATCATCAAAACTAGAGTGGAAGGCATTGGGCCAACAGTGATTTCAAGGGAGGACGCTCCTACGACTAGATCAACTGGGGCGGCGCAGCGGAAACAAATGAGAGAATCTATTAAGGAAACGTGAAGAAGAGAAGAAAAAAAATTTTCAAAGTAGATAGAAAGCCAACACACAATATAACGTGGTTCCACGATCAAACAGATCATGTGTACGTCACGGGAGAAGGAGAAACTTTATTAAAACTTTAAGGGAGTACAAAAATAATTACTTACACCTTACGCTGAAAAGATTACAAGCCCTTGATGGTCGTCAAGTACAGTGAACCCTTGTGGCTAAGTTTCTCTCACGAATCTCTCATCTAGATGAATTACATCCTTAGGAAGTATAAATTCATTAAATTTTTCTGGAATACATTGAAGGCTACCCATAAGGGGTTATTTATAGACCATAAAACTCTTCTAGTCCTAAACAAACTCCATCAATACGAACAATCCCCGCCTCAGAATAAAAGAAACTCGAATCCAAGTCGGACTCAAAACAGATCCAGAAAAGAAAACTGCCAGATCCGACATTAGTCGACTAGGCCATGACATTAGTCGACTATGTATTAGTCAACTAGTCCCAAATCCTAGTCGACTGCTCTAACAAATCCTGAGAAGCCCAACTCTCTGTTGTCAAAACTAGTCGACTACACAATGTATTAGTCGACTACACAATGTATTAGTCGACTTATTCAGGTAATTAGTCGACAATACCCTGTATTAGTTGACTACTCCTGTGCACAAATTCTTTTACACGTCCGTTCTTTGATCTTCGAGTTTTCATCTATCTTCACGATGTATCACGTCATAATCCTAACAATTCCCCGTTGACTTGAATGTGTCCAAATCTGAGAATAGCCACCATCTCCCATGTGCTCGCATCCACGCACAATTGAACACACTTGACTTCATTTCCATTTCACTCCCTCTTCTCCATAACCCTTTCATGGGGTTCACAACTTGATTAGGTCGAATAAGTTCAGGTCCAACCTGAACTTTATTATCGAACGATCTCCTTGATCCACACCGGTTATGAGACTTTGCTCCACCATAGAAGTAACGATTTGGACACCTTGTTGCGCGCCTAGTCCCGATCTCTCTTCGGGGTACAACTGAACATCCGAGCTCGAAACCATCGTAGTCTCTGATTGTTCCACAACCGCCACTTGTAAAGGCAAGGATAACTGCAATCCACCAACTGTAACTTTCAAATTTTTCAATATATACACATTTTCCAACACGTCAGCCTGAATCTTCATATATGTTTCTTTGGAGACTTCCATAAGATTGCCTTTAGAACTGAAACTGAACCCTTCCCCTTGTAGGGCTCCAAAAGAGATGAGATTGTACCTTAATTCTGGAACATGATGAATGCCTTGAAAAGTAGTGATGCATCCATCATGAGACCGAAACTGAATTGTTCTTTCACCAATCACCTTGCTTGTAGCAAGATTCCCCATGAAGACTTCTCCCCTTGAACCGAAGTGTATGAAGAGAACATCTTCCTATTGGAACTGATGTGTTGTGAACATCCAGAGTTAATAATTCATCTATCTATGTTACCAGTTGATCTATCTGTAACAGATAGAATTCACTGTTCTTCATCTTCTCTAATCAATTCAGTGACATTATCATCAGGTTGTTTCTTCTTTTGAAGCCAACAATCAACTCTAATGTGCCCTTGTTGACACATTAAAAAAGACAAACTCTCATACAGCTTTTCAACTGGTCAGAATGATATCCAACTTGTCTACATCTATAAAAGACAAGCCGCGGACAAGCTGATGACCAACTCAACACATCCCGAGGGACAAAGCGGAAGCTCATGCCTCGCTGATCCAGTGAAGCAGATAGCACGCCAAATACTGCTTATTAAGGTTGAGTCAGCTCAATACTCAGCCTCGCGTGAGCCCAAGGTGCTAGCCTCACTCTAGAGGCTAAATTATCTAGCTTCTCCTTGAAACCTTCAAAGCTCAGTAACGAGTCAAGTGCTATCTTCGCCTGAAGCTCAATATAGCTACACAGGGCTATTTTTTCTAGCTTTGCTGAAGCCGTGACAGCTCTGATTAAGAGTTTTTAACCCACGTGCGGAGCTAAACCAAGCCCCACGCGAGGCTACATCCAGCCTCGCATGAGGCTTTCTCGCCTCTACAAGAGGGCTGGCCAGGTCAAACCTTTGACCTAATATTTAGTGGGCTAACCCCACTACATTAGTGGGGTTAATGCCACATTAAGTGGGCGGTTACACCTGCCTACTTCACCCCATGTTCAGTGGAATGGCCGGGTCAATAGGCTGTTTGTAGGCTCGCCGAGCCTGTCTAACCTCACATGCGACTCACATTTAGCCTAGCGCGAGCGTTATAGCCTCGCGCGAAGCTCAAAACAGCCTTCGGTGCGAGACTAGCTGATTGTTATCAATCGTAGCTGAATTCTAGGGGCGGTTACACCCCTCCAGAGCCTATAAATAGCTCATCCGAGAATGAGCTTAGGGGGGCAATCAGAGAAGGAAGAGAGGGATATCAAGAGAGGCAATCAAAAGGAGAGCAGAACAAGAGAGGCATGAAAGCACCGCGAGAGCTAACAAGGCTAAATTTTCTTTGTTTCTCAGAAGCTTTAGAGAATTACTTCTCTAAGTTCAAGGTGTTGCTACTTCAAGACCTTCCTTTTTCAAGGAATATGCAGAACCAGGTGAGAAGAAATTTCCAAACAGTAGCATTCGAAGATCAATCACTCGCATCATCAACAAGACAAAGTGATCACGCGCTGATCAGACTCCCACCGGCACACTTCCTCAGAAATCTCAGAGGAGATCTACTTGTAATTTTTTTTTAATTACTTGTAATCTTCTCCTCAAATTTTTGTAAGTTTTCCTTTTATTGAATTTTTTATGGAAAACAACCCTTCTTGTAACAATAGTTGCACGTCAAATTCTTATATTTTAAGTTACCCGTTGGAACTTTCATCATTACTCTCCCTTGAATAATGAATTTGCCTAAAATCATCATGATGAGACTCACCTGTCAACTGGGTGTCAATTTTGTCCTTATTGAGCAGATGCTCATTGACCTTAATTGTTGACTTACCTTCATAAATAATAGCTTCCCTAAAGCTCTTATATAAAGAAGGTAAAGAACCAGTAATAGAAGTGATTGATCCTCATCTTCTATCTTAACCCTTATCTTATCTAAATCATTGATAATAGAGAAAAATTTACAATGTGAGACTTGATAGGTGTACCTTCATGCATACGGAGAAGAAGAGGCTTTGCTTCAGAATCAACCGGTTCACCAATGACTTCTTCAAATAGTGATCCTGAAGTCGCTCCCACAATGAGGATGTTGTTTTCTCCGTAGAACACTTCATCCGCCAAGCAAAGCTAAATAACTGTTAAGACTTTCTCATCCAACCTCTGCCAAGTTTCTTCCTTCATGTCTTGAGGCTTTTTTCCCTCCCGAGTAGTGCTTTCTTCAACCCGCTCTGGGTAAGTATGGCGTTCATTCTAATCTGTCACCTGCTGAAATTGATGACACCATTGAACTTTAGAATATCGAACTTGATCACAGACATCTTCAAGTTAACCTTGCTCTGATATCAATTATTGTGAAACAATATGTATGCTCTGATACCAATTGTTGTGATTTCAAGGGAGGACCCCACGTCCGGGTCGATTTGGGCAGCATCGCGGAAATAAACCATAGGATCTACTAAGAAAACGTGAAGAAGATATTCTAAAATAGATAGAAAGCCAACACGCAATATAACGTGGTCCACCGATCAAACAGATCGTGTGTATGTCCACGAGAGAAGGGGGAGAAACTTTATTAAAACTTTAGGGAGTACAATAAGAATTACTTACACCTCACGCTGAGAAGATTATAAGCTCTTGATGGTCGCAAGTACAGTGAACCCTTGTGGCTATGCTTCTCTTATGAATCTCTCACCTAGATGAATTACACCTTAAGAATTACAAATTCATTGAATTCTCTTGGAATACATTGAAGGCCACCCCTAAGGAGTTATTTATAAACCATAAAACTCTCCTAGTCCTAAACAAACTCCATCAATACGAACATCACTGCCTCAGAATAAAGAAAATTCGAATCCAACTCGGACTCAAAACAGATCCAGAAGAGAAAACGACCAGATCCATTAGTTGACTAGGCCAGGGCATTAGTCGACAATACATAGTATTAGTCCACTAGTCCCAAATCCTAATTGACTACTTTAGCAAATCCTGAGAATCCCAACTCTCTGTTGGCCAAACCTAGTCGACTACACAATATATCAGTCGACTAATTCAGGTAATTAGTCGACTACTCTTGTGCACATTCTTGTACACATCTATTCTTTGTTCTTCGAGTTTTCGTCTACCTTCACGATGTATTCACGTCATAATCCAAACAATTCTCTTCTAAATAATTACATGAGTCTTAAATATACTTTGAAACAGACAACTTAAACTATTTGCATATATAGTCTTTGAAATGTAGGTTTTTGCTTATTTACCTCTCAGGAAACTTGAACCGTTCGTATATACATATTTCTAATTTAAAGAGTTCTAAGTTTTACTCCTAAATTGACAATTTTTTCATTATAATTTATGACAAATACAACCTTTGCCTACACCCTGCAAATTTGATTTTTGCAATATTCCATAATTTTCAAACTAATAAAATAGTTTTATAGAAAAAATAATAATGAACGATTACTACTAATTCTCTCGAGGAGAGTCTTAGGAAGTAAGAAAAGGATTAAAATAAATCTATAGAGAAGGCAATATTTGAAAACATGAATTCACTATTATATCAAATATCAAGGGTAAACTGTAACAAAAATTCATATACCATCATGGGTGTAGGACTTCGCCTATTTGGTCTTTCAAAACCAACACATTAACCCCTCTGAAGCTAACATCAAATTATCTTTTCCATCAAAAGAGGTCACGTGCTGGTCAAGTGACTGTTGAGACCTACAATCGATAGGTTGCATGATTGGGCATTAAATCGAGCATATCAGCAATTTAGGGGGTGTCGGCGGTTATTTGTAAATTTGTCCAGTCAGTTCAGTGAACCCGTGGATTCTGACGCGTGGCAAGCAGTTCGGCGTGGACGAAGGAGATCAAAAGCCGGTGACTGAGCAGGTTGTTGTACTTGTTGTCCTAACATTCTGATCCTCGCATTTTACTATAAATAGCTGGGCTCGAGATTGTAATTGATATCTTGACAAATAAATCAATAAATCAGGAGTTTGGGAACCCAATTACTTCCTCTTTCTCTATCTTTAGATAGGGTTTCTAACTGCGTTGACTAATGCGTAAAATACTCAAGAGAAGGGCAAGTCCTCAAAAGAGACCCACGGTGACTCCTATAAAGTGTTTTTAGTCTAATTAATTTTAATTTAATCCTAATCTCATCACCATCTCTGTCAATTAAATAGGGCCTCCCTTTTCTTTTTGCTTTCTTATAAGAAATTTAAGAAGAAGACAATCCTTTTTTTTTTTTTGATTAGATGAGAATTAAGATTATATTAAAATTAATTAGACCAAAGGATAGTTTAAGGAGATCGCGTGCCCTCTTTAATGGAAAAATTGATAGATGTTTGCGTTAAGGGGGTAAAGTGCCGATTTTGAAAGATTTTTTTTTTAGGGGCAGGGGGGTTTAGATCCTTGATAGCACATGAAGATTTTCTACAATTTACTCAAATATTAATACTGAAATAAGTGATATGTTAAGGGTGAATGTAACAGAGGATAGGCAAGAGACTCATTAAGCTAAACTGAATGAAAGCTATTATATCAGCAAGAATTTGGTTAGTTGGATTTGAATGAAACT
This sequence comes from Agave tequilana, assembly GCA_038442645.1. Lineage (NCBI taxonomy): Eukaryota > Viridiplantae > Streptophyta > Magnoliopsida > Asparagales > Asparagaceae > Agave > Agave tequilana. The sequence continues at coordinate 23,439 of JAVJIF010012632.1, forward strand.
TATTTTTTTTTGAGTGAAATTTAAAATGAGGCTTATTATAGCTGTAATTTTAGATTGATGATGTTGATACATGAAAAGGTTGGGAGTGATAAGAGGTCATAATCCATGGACCTCCAAAGAATGAAAGATCAGAGATCATCATGATGCACTTTAATTATCTGCGGCTCTCTTACATCGAGACCCCATGAAAATGTCACTTGTCACTTTTCTTCTTTTACATAACCATAACATGAGAACACCCCCTTCCAACGAAATTACTCTTCCCGAATAATGGCGAACCTATCATTAGAAACTGGACAAGAGTCCAAACGAGGATGCCAAAGTAAATTAGGTGAAGAAAAAATCCCCATGCTACAATTAAGGGCCTGTTTGTTTCGCCGCAAAACGTCGCAAGTCGTAAGTCGTAAAATGAGAATGGAAAAAGTGAACTGTAACAGGGAAAACATATAGTATTTTACAGTGTTTGGTTAGTAAAGTGAAATTGTAAATGGAAAGTATATTGTGTTTTACGGTGTTTGGTTGGTAAAGTGAAAGTGTGAATGAGAAAGTATATGTGTTTTACGGTGTTTGGTTGGTAATTTAAAAGTGTAAGTAGAAAAGTTGGCCACAAAATTAACTGTAGCAGTGATTTAAATATTATAAATACTATTAAATTAAATATACTATTGAAAATTAATTGTACTAATAAATTTGAGATAAAATATTAATAATTTTAATATTTCAATTATAACAATAATATTAATAAAATATTAGTAAAATTAGTAAAATATTACTAAAATATTAACTAAATAAATAATTAGAAAATTTTAAGAAAATATAAGAACATTAATAAAATTTTAAGGATACTAGTAAACATAAATATAAAAAAATATTAAGAAAAATAATAAAATATAGTTATAATATTATAATATTATAAAATACTTAAGATTATTATAATATTAAATTTTATTATAATAATATTATAATATTATAAAAATATAAAATAAACAAAGTAAAATATAATTATAAATTAATAATAAATATTATTATGATATTGTTATAATGAATTATTACAATATTAACATAATAAAATATTAATATAATTTTAAAATATATTCTAATATTAATAAAGTAATTATTTATATTAAGAAATAAATAAATTAAATATATAATAATTTTATATTAAAGCATATTATTGTTATATTAATAAAATATTAAATCTAAATAAAATATTAAGAAAATTGGTGTAAATATTAATAAAATAATAAAGTATTAAATAACAATATTAAATTAAAATATTAAATTAAAATAATTAAATATTAAATATTAAAACAATATTAAAAATAATAAAAAACTAAAAAATAAAAATATAAAATAATTAGATAAGAAATTAAACACTATTAAAAATATTAAATATTTTAATAATATTAAATTATATATTGATTATCAAATAATTGCTTTGGGAGTGCAAGTGTACTACAAGTGGAATTTACATGACCACAAAATTAACTGTAGCAATTGCAAGTGGGAAAATGTGAGTGTAAAAGTGAGATTTACATGACCACAAATTTAACTGTAGCAACTGCAAGTGGGAAATGAGAGTTGTATTTTGCAAGTTATTTTGCAGCGAAACAAACAGTGGAAAATGGAAAAGAGGTTTTACGACTTACGATTTTGCAGCCTCTTGCAGGGAAACAAACAGATCCTAAATCAAAGATTTTTACTGCTTTCCGGTTGCCGACAAATTGCTTTTGGGCGTGTTTGGATTCACAGAAGTGGGAGGAAAATGGAAAGTGAGAGTGAAAAATGTGAAAATATAATGAGAAATTGAGATTTGTGGAAATAAGTTTTTCAGTGTTGGTTGTAATACAGAAGTGTAAGTGAAAAAATATATTGTGTTTTCTGATGTTTGGTTAATAATGTGAAAGTGGAAGTAGAAAAGTTTATCACAAACTTATCACAAAATAATATTAAGACTTATTTTCTAAATAAGCTATTTAACTTTTTGAGTTTTCTCACAATACCCTGTAAACTCAAAAAAAAAAAAATTCAAAAATTTGATTTACCCTTACCTAGTTCGTGTCTTGCATGAGTTTTAGTATTTTAATAATTTAAGATAGAGCAAGGGAGAGAGAAAGAGCCAGGGGAGAGAGTAATGAAGAGAGAGGGCGCAGGGAAGAGAGAGCCAAGTGAGAGAGAGTAGTGGGGGGGGGGAGAGGGAGGGAGAGAGAGTAGTGGGGGACGGGGCAAAGGGAGAGAGAGACGTGGGAGAGAGAGCCGAGGAGAGAGAGCAGGGGAGGGGGCAGGGGAGAGAGGGAGCCAGGGAGAGCGCCAAGGGTGAGAGAGAGTCGGGGGGGAGGGGAGAGAGAGCCGGAGAGAGACGGAGAGAGAGAGAGAGAGAGGGCAGGGGGCAAGGGAGAGAGGAAGCCAGGGGGTGAGAGGGAGCCAGGGGGGAGAGAGAGCAGAGAGAGATTAATATTTTAATTATGATTAATTAATTTGTTTAATTGATATTAATTTTTTAATTAATAGTTTAATTAATATTATTTTATTGTATGAGAGGCAAGGGGTAAAAAGTCATTTTCGTATGCTTGTTAACGGCGTTACAGGGGTAACTGGAAAACATATAATTTAGAAGGATATTTTGAGATTTCTTGAGTTTAGATAGTATTGAGAGAAAACTCAGGAAGTTAAATAGAATATTTAGAAAATAAGCCTTAACAAAATAATAAAATGGGCAAAAAATCTTAGGTTCTAGCTATTAGAAAAGAAAAAAAGGCATCGTTTGTACAAGGCAAGAGAATATATCAGTTAAATAGCAAGAAAAATTTCTCTTAGTCCTCGTACAAGGACCCGAGAAACAAAGACAATGAACTTTTCATCCTCGCTACTTAGGGGTGTCAATTGGGCTAGGCTGGGCTGGCAACCTGCACGGACCCGGGCCAGACCCGGCCCCGGTCCGGGTAAGGCGCGGGCCGGCCCTGGGTCCGCCAAAGGCGGCCCACGGCCCGCCTAGGCCGTGCAAGGCCCGGGCACTGGCACGGCCCACCCGGGCCGGGCCGGATGTTCGCCGGCCTCCGCCGTTCCGACGGCTATCCCCCCTCCGCCGCAAGCAACCCTCTCTACCACTCAAATAACATGTAAAAAAATTAATAATGAATTGCAAGATTCAAACGCATGACCTCCCTTCAACTATATAAGTCCAATGACCAACTAACCCGCGAAACAATTATGTTAAAGTTTGAGAATAATTATATTTAATAAACCAAAAAAAATATTTAAAAAAAAAAACCAGGCCTGTCCGAACCTGGGTCCGGGCCGGGCCGAACCGGCCCGGGCCCGGCCCGGACCCAGGTTCCAGAAATTGAACAGGGGCCGGGCCGACTCTAATTGACCGGGCGTGGCGGGCCCGACTTCTGGCCCGCCGTGACACGGCCCAATTGACACCCCTATCGCTACTTAAACAGGATCAACCCATGCAATTAGTTGGGAACAATAGCAAGCCCAGGGCAAATGCACAACTGTGAAAGAAATTACACCTTGAAAGAACATTAACATCTAGAATTTATTACACGGGCCTAATTTTCTTGAAGCAGAAATAGCACAATGGAGGCACCAGATACAACAAAATGTTTCAAGCACTCGGGAACTTGGACAAGTATTCTGTTGCGCGCGCCTTGGCAACAACAAATTGAGGAACCTCAATTATAGAGATGCGGCAGAAAAAGTACCCAAAAGATAAGAGCAAAACAAGAGAGAAAAGTCAAACACAATATTTAACGGGCTTCGACAATTGCTTAAGCCCTCAGGACAAGAGAGATTTATTGATTCAACAATCAAGTACAAGTTTTTCCCTACATATATTTCATGAGGGCTCTACCCTTTTGTTTATAACCAGAGAGTCCTAGGATTTTAGGAAACCACAATTGGATTCGACTCCAATTCAGAAACGAAGTGTGAATCCGAACAGGAGAAGCAGTCGCCTGTCGGCCACCGAACAGTCGGCCGGCCCATCCCTTCGGCGGACCTGTCGGTCGATCGAACCCAATAGAGAGTTGGACCTGCTAGTCGGTCGACCATTGTAATACCCCGTTTCCAGAATACGTACTTAGTTGCGTATTCAGCTTTTCGATCGTATTTTTCGATTTACTTCCTGTATTTGACCGATTTCATTTCAAATATCATTTTCTAATATATTAGATTTTATATGATTTTCTGGATTTTTCCTGAATTAAAATGAATTTCTTCAAAACCGGTGTCGACCAGTGTCACTGATCGATTCCCGAATTTTTAATTCTCAAACAGTTAGGAATTTCTAGATGGTCCTTTAGACTTTATTTCTTAGAATCATATTCCCTACTTAAATACTTTTTCTGAGAATTTTATGAATTTATGAAAATTCCAACGGAGTCGGTAGTTAACTGATTCCGGGATTTTTAGTTTTAAAACTATAAAGTATTTCTTAAAAAGGATTTCACTATTAGTCTTCATATATTATTATTGATTTTTGGTGAAATTTATGAGTCGTTCCGAGATACTTGAATTTCGGACGATTTCGGTATTTTCCGAAATGTTTTCCGTATCTTAGACTTAAACCCAGGAACCTGTGTTTCCGATATTTTCATTTTTGGAGATCAAGAAAATATCTTCATTATATAATTTCTTTTCTTTTTCCTTTTCCTTTTTCTTTCCTTCTTTTCCTTCCACCAAATTCCAAAAAATATCTCTTCCAAAATATCTTCTCCTCCAAAATATCCCCATTAATGCCTCTCTTTTTCTCTCTCTTCCATGGCCGGCCACCATTGGCCAAGGGAGACACCTCATCTTCCCCTTTTTACACAAAACCCCTCTCAATTTCTTTAATTGCATCTCCTTTACAAAAATCAAACCCTATTTAAACAAATCCTTTACATTTTTATTTCTTTCTTCACTTTCCCAAGAAATCAACCTTTACAAAATCCTTCTCCATCTCCAACTCAAACCCTAACTCCAAAGCAACACCTAGGTCTTCATCTCCATCCCAAGCAACCACCACTTCGTTGGATTGGGATCGTCCGCATTATCGTCGAGGATCACTTTGGTGCTTTTCGTCGACCTCGATCTCTTCGAACGTGTAAAGCTTCACACAACCGTTCGAAGTGAGTATTTTTACTCACCAAGACTTGATAAATTCCTATTGAAATTGTGCCTTCATATATTGTACACATATGACATCAAAATCACATTTTTTAACCATCAAACACCACCACCAGAAAATCTGTTCTGTTACTGTTTTCCCCACGATTAGTCGACTTAACCTAGGGACCAGTCGACTAACCCACCTTAGTTGAAACTTAACCTTTTCTGATTTCACAGTTTTAGTCGACTAAGCCATATTACCAGTCGACTAGACCCCCCTAGTCGACTATATTTTTAACCTAGTCGACTAATCTTTCCCTGGAACAGAAAACACCAACTCTCGGTTCCAGTCGACTCATCCAAAATATTAGTCGACTTAGGACCCCTAGTCGACTACCCATTCCTCCCTAGTCGACTCCTGTTTTCCTGAAATAAAACATCAACTCTCTGTATCACAGACTTAGTCGACTTAAGTATCCGTTAGTCGACTAGTAGTTCCCTGTTAGTCGACTACCCTTACAACCCTAGTCGACTAACTTTCCTGAAACAGAATTCCAACTCTCTGGAACCCAGTTTTAGTCGACTCATCTAGACTGTTAGTCGACTTAAGACCCCTATTAGTCGACTAATCCTTCCACCTAGTCGACTAATTCTGAATGTCTGACTTAGTTGATTTCCTATTTGAATTTGGATTTTATCTTTGATACATGTGTAACATATTATTCCTGTTTATGCTTCATAACTGATATTACATGACATGTTACTTGATGGATCTCACCACTTGTTACTTCATGACTTGTTATTACATATTCTCGTTTCATGACTCGTTAAATAGTGAATATCACCTTTTATCATGCTATCTCTTAAACCAAGCATGATGCACTTGACTTTTGTATAAAATGGACCAACTTACACATGGGTCGGGGGAAACATGCGGATATCGATATGTGTTCGTGTTTACAGTGGCATTAGGTATATTGTACAATTATATTTCCGGTCTGACCTGAGGGCCTCCAGGGGACCGAGGGGAGTGCTTGCTCCCTCTTCCTGATACAGTCATGACAAAGGGCATACATAAGTCCCTCCTGATAGGCCTTGCGGCTGGTTCCGTCATCAAGCAACGGAACACCCTGGACCGTGGTCCCGGGCATGCACGGGACCCACTGTAAACATAGTTCGTCGATACAACCGCTGTTTCCAATAACAACCTTGCTTTACTAGGATATGGATCTATGTGCTCTGGGACGCTGGGTCACATAGTTAGATATCACAGTAAGACAAGTAATAATAATAAGACGTCAACTGTAGATTTATTGTATTTAGGATTTTATCTCCTCATGCTTTTCATACTTGTTAGTTGATATTCCTTATAACTGTTCCATCTTTCCTTATTCATGTCCCTTAGCCACTTGGCTATAGTTTGTTTATTGTTATATGTCTTGACTCCTTGGATTTGTACATTCAGATTCCGAAGCTTGGAACGAAGTGGAGCCATCCACAGAGGACCAAGCTTACCTTAGTGAGCAGGCGGATTAGTTCCAGTCCCCTCGTGCCAGACTCCTCCTTTTTGACTCACGGGACCTCCATCCTACTCGTGAGCCTTTTTGTATATATATTGTATATTATTCTTTTGGACTTGGTTATGATGTAATACACATGTAATGTGTAATACTTTATGATATCCTATGATAACTTTGTATGTGTATATCTTGAGTTGGCATATGTATGATTACCACGCTTTGTCGTACTCTGATCTTTGTTGTACTTTTATGCTTAGCGTATATACGTGGGGGCAATTTATGACCTACGTATATATGTCGCAGTGACGTCCCCGTATCCGTGGAATCGGGGCGTTACAACCATGCCGGTCGACAGTTCTCCTTGCTACGGTCGACCGAGCTGCACCTGTGCACGTTATGCACGCCGGTCGACCGGGCGGTCGGCCGGCCACTGTTCTGGCTTGCAATTCGCTGTGTTCTCGCTCCTTCTGGACTCTGTTCTTTGCGCTATCTCTTCCAATGAGTTAAAAAACTCTTCTATCAAGTTTTTATCTCTTCTCTCCTTACATATTCTGTTTTTTCTCTTCTGCAACCTCGGAACAACATCTTTCATCGAAGTTCTTTCACCAGGCAAGTCATTTGAACACAATAATCCCAACTCCATAATAGATGAAAGGCATTCATGAAGGTCGGTTAAAGCTTCGAGTGTTCTCTCACCAACAGAATCATCACTCAAGATATTGCCGTCCACAATCTCTAGCACCCTTGCAGGATGTGCTGTGCTTTCCCGTTGCCTCAAACTTGATTCTCCAGTAAACATTTCATCTGTTGGTTTTTTTAATTTTTTTCTCGCAAATGTCTCCAACAGTAGAATCCCAAAGCTGTAGACATCACTCTTTCCTGAGATTTTTCCAGCAGACCCATATTCTGTTGCAAAGATTGTACCAACAAAACAAGATAAGATTACAACATTATGACTGAAGAAGGTATAAACAGAAAACTACTAATAATGCTCAACCTGGAAAAAAAAAAGCAAATTCCTGTCCAAGGTAAAAAAATTCTAGCAAAGGGTCCACAATAAACCTAGAGGTCCAACAAGGGAAGCAGGCAATTGTCTAAAATTGAACTGGATAAAGACATTTTATCTCATGACAGGCACTCAAGAAAACATGGAACAGAACAGAAGTACTTTATTAAAGAAAATATTGTGTTACATAACCAATGGTGCCTGGAGCGCTTGCTGACACTGTGGCCATACTATCACAGCTATGCCAAAGTCTCCCACATATGGCAACCATGTTTTCAACCAACAAAACATTGCTTGGCTTCAGATCCTGGTGCACGACAACACGAGAATGGTGGTGGTGAAGGTGCTCCAAAGCTAATGATACATCAACCATTATATTTATCCCTTGATGTAGGTTCAGGTAGGAATTGTGGGAGTATAGCCATTTCTCCAGGCTTCCATTCTGCATGAACTGGAGGATTAAAGACTTGAAGTCCAAGTTAGAACATGTGCTGATGATTTTAAAGATTTCCATGTCGAATCGTGCTTAAACTTGACACTCTGCAGCAAAGCTGTTCGAAGCACTCTCAACCTCTAAATTAATGACTTTCACTGCAGCAAGCATACCATCGTCAAGGCAAGCTTTGAACACTGAGCTGCACCCCCCTCTTCCCAGTAAATTTCCCTTGCTAAAATTACTTGTGGCACGGACTAGCTCATGGTATGAAATTAGTCTATGATTCTTCAACCAGAGTGTATCCGGGTTAGAATGGGTCTTTACTCGTCTTCTTCGCAAAAACATTAATAGAAATAAGCGTTAAAGGAGAACCAAAGCAGAATCAATAGCTGGAATAATGTATTTGAAAAAGTGTTGGTTTCTCTTTGAAACAGAAGTACCAAAAATTTCAGGGCAAGATGGAAAGCCTAGTTGCTTTGCTCGACACAGTGCTACGCTCCCTTGTAACAATGCGATGATGAGATTGGAGAATGCTCTGCCTTGAGGAATTTGTCCTTCCAAATGTTGAGAGAGAGGTCTAGATGGTTGAGATAACGGAGATTGGATATGAATTTGGGAATGACATCTGGCAGGAAATTGTGAGAGAGGTTCAAATACTTGATATTGATCAGCTCGCCAAACGACTTTGGAATTCGGCCATGGAAAGAGTTGTTTGAAAGGTCAAGGTAGGAAAGCATTTGAAGCGATCCAAAAACACTCAATACGTTGCCTGAGAACCAATTATTTGATAGATCCAAATAGTTTTAAGGTTTTCATGTCCTCCAGCGCTCCTACTGGAATGCTGTGAAAGCCAGGATCAAACTGACAATGCCGGTCAGGTTAAACAAGTTCTCAGGTATGCTTGACGAAAGTGTGTTGTTACCTAGTGATAAGTGCTGGAATTGGTCCGGAAAATCTGTTATTTGACAGGTCTACCTGAATCAAGTTCCTAAGTTGGCAAACCTCATATTGAATATGATCATTTAAACTATCGAATCCAAGGTCCAAGATCTCAAGCCTACCAAGCACGGATGGTATTGCTCTGGTCAGTTGATTTGCTCGCAAATATAACGAAACAAGGCTGCTTAAATTACCTATTACCACAGGAATACTTCCCCTCATTTTGTTTTCTGAAACAGAAAGTTTATGAAGTTTCACTGAGAGGTTCCCTAGAGAATTTGGAAGAAAACCCTCAAACTCATTTCGGGTCAAGTAAATAACTTCCAAGTCTCTGCAGTTGGAAAAAGAAGTGATGAATTCAAGTCCTCCGCTTAGTTGGTTTGCTTCTACATCAAATTTCCCGAGGATAGCATGGATCTCCCAATGCCAACAGGCACCGGTCCTGTGAGTTTGTTATCAGCAACAAGAAAAAGGTTCAACATAGAAGCATTCAAAAGGAAATTGGCCCTGAACCATTAAGTTGATTAGTGGTCAGGTACAACAACTCAAGGATTCAATAGGTTTCCCAATTCCTCGGGAACAGGTCCTGTAAGACTGTTATTTCCCAGATCGAGCATGTTGAGGTTTGTAAGATTACCTAAAGAAGTTGGAATTGTTCCGGTGAGCTGGTTTAATCCAAGATACAACTCCCAGAGCTCTGGCAAGCTGCCAAGCCCCAATGTAATGTTTCCACTGAAGGTATTTATAGACAACGACAGCATTTGGAGATCCCGCATTGAGCAAAGCTTGAGGGGATCTTACCTGTCAACTGATTATCTGAGAGTGAAATAAGTTGGAGACGAGGTAGCATGATATGACTGTCATTGTTTGATGGGAGATGACCGACAAGGTTGTTGGACCAAATAGAAAAGTTGGTCAAGGAAGGAATGAGACCAGATAGAGAGTTTCGCTGGACGTTGAGAAATGTGAGTCGAGGTAACTGGCCAAGGACCAGTGTTTTAAATATCCCCGATATAACCCCGATATTGCGCCGATATTGCGTTTACGGCACCTAGCCGCAATGATTGGCACATCCAAACCGATATAGCGATTTTCACCCAAAATCGCCGATAAATCGGCATGGACCCGATATATCGGCCGCAATTTCGCCGATTTTGGACCCGATATAGCATTTTACACTCAATTTGTATGTTAGGTATTTCGGTAATTCAAGCGATGTGGCAATGTGACATTTGTGATGATTCTACACTTGGATAGTGATTATGCATTTATAAGCTTAATGCAAGTTATCGAGTTAAGTATATGTTAAACATATAAGTATGATGTTTTATGTAGCTTTATATAATTTATGAATATATTGACTTATTGAGATGCAATTTAAGACAAGAAGATATGTATATTTACAGTCCGATTTTGACATCCGATTTTTGAAAATCTCCCCGATATGTCCCCGATATATCCCCATCCCCGATAAATTTTTCCGGCCGATGTAGCCGCTGTGGCCGCCATTTAGAACACTGCCAAGGACACAAGGGATTGGACCGCTGAGACTGAAATTATGAAGGATAAGGTGAGAGAGGAATGATGGGTTTGCAAGGTGTGGGGCTATAGTTCCCCCGAGATTAATGCTGCTTAAGACGACAGCAGTCGCTGCTGGTGCCAATGGCTGCAGGAGATTCCAATCCAGTTGCAAAAGGAGGTATTGGTGGTCCAGTTGGTGGCTAGAACACTCAAGGGATCATTGACATGATCTTTGAAGGCCGTCAGAGATTCAAGGTCTGTGAAGTTGTTGTCATGATTGGCAAGCGATAAGAAGAGGTGAAGAATAAAGAGGATAAAGACATGTTGTGCCATGACGAAAGGGCTAGGCTAGCTTAGACAAAGAAGAGATATATAATTAGCCCTGTGCGTTCAGCACATCAACTGTCCATGTTGGATCAATTTATAAAAGAACTGGTGGAATTGAGTAGAATGCTTGCAGGAAGTCGGTGACAACCTAATTGATGCATACAATGAAAACTATTAAATCAGCAATGAATTGCGACACGTAAGTACAATTTACAGATCAGCAACCACCTGCAGTTGGGAAGAGTACTCTTCTAGAGTCTTTCTGATGCTCACTATCCAATCAATAGCAGCGACAAAGAAATGGAACTTGTCGAACATGGACGGCAGGAGATCAAAGTCAAATGCCAACAGGTGCCACCATTGTCGTTGGGTACTAGATATGATGACAAACCAGCAAAAAGTTTTTTCCAACAACTGTGGAGGAAAGTACAGATCATGCATGTAACATGACTGCTGTACCCCCATGACTGCCTACACCATATGTTAAAGTATACAAAACCTTAAAAAGAATATCTAAGTGTGTGGTTCATCAGATTTTTGCAAATTTGGAAACCACAGTGTCAGTTGAAAGGTGTAGACAAGCTGAAGCTGGTAACAAGTTGGTGGTCAAAATTCCTTTCTTATATAATAATATCCTATGCTTTATGCACAAGTTCGAGACTACTACTGATTTAACTACAAAAATGTACTATCTTACTACTACAGATATACATGTGGGACCCCACACACATGAATCAACTTGTAACTCTCAGATATTTGCAGTCACTTCAGAATTGCCTTATGGATTTTGTTAGCATTAGTTCAAGAAGAGATGCAGGAATTTGTTCTACAAGGAGCATAATAAGAGCAGGCCAGCTTGAGTACAAGCAGGCGCATACAATATACTCATGAGACTCGTGCCTATGAGTTTATATAATCCAAAATATTCTGTGTCTAAATAGGGCAGACCCCTGCTAAGTGCAGTTCATGCTGGCACAAAATAGTTGTGGATCCAGGGCCTGTTGAACTATACTTAGTAACTTAACATACCTTATTTGGTCATTTGTTTATCTTAGGCAACAACTCATGTATTATGAAAAGAGAAGATAACTATAACTTAGCTTGATTTTTTTCTTTCCTCTTTTTGCTTTAGATGGTAACCTAGTCTAATGGTTTCAAATATCAACCGATTACGATATATCAGCAATATCACATGCATCTCTTACAACATCCGCCTAATCCCTCCCTTCCATTGGAGCCCCCTTTTGGAATGGAGTGAATCAAACTGGAGACCAAGTACTTGAGAGGGCAATGCTTGGCCATATCACTCGCGCCTTTGGGTGATCCAACTTCGTCATTTTTACTCTCTAAAATCATTAATCAAAAGAATGTCTTTTTTACTAGATTTTGATATAAGTAAATGACCAAAAAACTTGATCATGGCCCAAGCAATGATGTTACCGAGAAAATATGGGGTTGGAATCAAAGTCTTACAGCAAAGGAAAACCAATCATTGCCCTCGTGGAATAGAAGTTGATTAACTCCTCGTGGAAGTTTTTTGGGTGTCTTCTGGGATATTTGTGGGAGGTTTAAAATAATGAATCCTAGTGGGAAATCATTAGAAGAATGCCCAAAATGGGAGACCTCAGTCCAGAATTGTAGATATCAAGATATGGGGATTCGTCAAGGTTATATTGTTGGGACCTGCCAGAGTTCTTTGTGCAAACACCAGAGTATGCCGCAGAACAGTCACCAACACAGAAAGAACAAATCAAAGCGAGAAAATACAGATTTAACGAGGTTCGATAATTGCCTACATCCTCGGCGCGGAAGGGGAGAGATTTTATTAATCAATCAATTTAGGTTACAAACAATGGGGACAATACCTCATTTTATATAGCCAGAGAATCCATGAAGAAAAGAAAACAAAAAATCTGAATTCGGATCAGAAACGAATACAGAATCCAAACAGAAAGCACCCCAGAAGTGTCGTGCGGTCGACTACTGGGTGGTCGACTGCTAGTTGTGTAGGCTCAGTGTTGCACTCTGGCTGGTCGAATGGGCGGTCGACCACTAGTTGTGCATAGTCAAAATCATCGTTCTGGACAGTTAACCAGGCGGTCGACCGTTCCCATCTGTTCTGTTTGCTCCCTGCTAGTCGGTCGACCAGGCAGTCAACCGACTCTCCATCTATCCTTTCTTCTGTGCACTCTGTGCATGGCTGATCGACCGATCCTCTGTCTTCAATAATGCTTTGGTCTTCTACAAGTCTTGAGCACACCGTTGAACTTCAAACTCTAGTGGGCTATCTTCTCCAATGAGTTAAAAAACTTTACCATCAAGATTTAGACTCTCTCCACATATATGCAAGGAGTACATTTGTCATTTTGGAGCAATGCAAGGATTTTCCTCCCAAGAGTAGACAAATTAATGTGGCTGGTTCAAACAAATCCAACGGACCCATTATTTGCAATTTGGTTAAAGGAGTAGGGAAGTATGGCCAAAATATGACTCTAACATAGTAAATCTGGCCTACTAGGAAGACTCTGGCCTACTAGGAAGACTGGATACTGGATCAAAATAAGGCCATTTGCAGAAATTGCTAGAAAGGGGACCAAAATGAGCTTAAATGTCCATGTGTTCATCCTCTCATGATGCAAGACTTGGTTTTTGAAGGAGGGGTGTTACATGCTGCAAATTTTAATATTGGTGTCTGGAAGTCTATACATAGCCTCTTCGAAGTTGAGACATCTAGAACTTCCAACAACATGGGATTCCCGTCCTGAGCTATCCTAAGTTGTTTACACACACCTGCAATGCAAACAAAGTTCATACACGGGTCGCAGCATAAGGGCGTCCAATCACTTGTTGGATCCTTCCTTGGGAAGAGGACTCTTCTTAGTCGTCCTCCTGATGCTCACTACCACAGTAGATAGCAGCGATAGAAAAATATGACTTGTCAAAAATGGATGGCATTGGCAGGAGATCAAAGTCAAATGCCAACTGTCCTTGGGGTAGTAGATATGATAACCAGCTAAGTTTTTTTCCGAAAATTTTGGAGGAAGGGATAGATCATGCATATAACAGGACTGCTGTACCCCCATGTGTCTACGTCATATATAGATATAAAGTATAAAAACTTAAAAAGAATCTCTAACATGCCTATTGTAGTCACCATATAACAGGGACCAGTTTGATTGACCAAGCATCATCGTGTCGAATCATGTGATCCAAACATGATGGGTCAATGAAGTCAACTCCGGCAATCCCTTCTTTATATAGACCCATACAAGATGAAATCCTGCTTAAACTATGACTCATAATATTACTAGGACCCTATAATTTAATAACGCTATCAATTAACTAATTGCTTCTATATTTAACATCCCTTCAAAGTCACGATGGTATAACATCAAGAGTTTGTACAATAAAATTAAAAAAATAAAAAAACTAAAATTACTAAATTACTAATGCAGATGCCAAAAAGCTAAATTGCTGATTCTGAAATACTTGATGCAGATGTTGAATTGTTGATGACTTGATGTTGAAACCATGACAAAAGAAAATTAATCAAAACAAACTCAAATGATCCTTCCTTAGGATCCCAAATGAACTCAAGTGAGCCTTCTTTAAGACCTCAAACATACTCAAACTATTCTTGCTTGGAATCCAAAACAAACTTAAACGACCCTCCATCAGGGCCTCAAAGAAACTTAAACAAGCAATCCTCAAGATCTCAAACGAACTCAAATGATCTTCTCTTAAGATATAATGAACTCAAACGATCCTCCTTTGGGATCTCAAACGATCATCCCTTGTGACCTGAAGCGAACTCAAACTATCCTCTCTTAGGATCTCAAATGAACCCAACGATCATCCCTTGAGATCTCAAACGAACTCAAACGATCATCTCTTGAGATCTCAAACGAATTCTAATAATCTTTGTTGCATGATGCAAATGCTAAATCCAATTATCAAACAAAACTTCATGCGGAAGTGCTGAAATTGAGCCTTAAACTGTTGATTCCTATACCAATCTGTACAAAATTTAGTTTAAGTAGAATCCACCAAATCCACTTCCATCGTTGCATTGAAAATACCTAAAATCTTGGAATCGACTTCAAGATCATCAAAACCGACCTTAACTTTCAGCTCTTAGATTTAGAGAATTCAAAAAGGACACATATTGTTCACCGTGAAAACTATACTGTTCACAAGAACAATAACTTAATTCTTTTTAACAGATCTGAATTCATATCAGGTTAATTGTGAACAAAAAGAAGATGAAGAAGATGATCAATGATGACGCTCTTGATGGCGATGATTGCAAAGGATCAAAAACCTGAAAGCTTTTATACCATGTTAAACTATGAAAGACTACATTTTTATTGATATAAGAAGAGTTAGAAGATACCATTACATAAAGTTATGAGCTATCCCCTCTTATATAACACATACAAGACGAAATCCTAATCAAATTACGACTCATAATATTAATAGGACTCGATGACTCCAAATATTTTTAGAACTTTATAACTAAATAACTCTCCCAATTAACTAATCACTACCATATCTCAAACTACAACAAACATGCACATCAATAATATATATAATATATATATATATATATATATATATATATATAATTATGTCAATTTAGTGAACCATATCAAGCCAAAAGCACCTTCTCAAAATTGTTTCTCAAACATGATTCATTCAACACCTCACTAACAAAAATAAATAGAAAGAGGAAGCATGATCATGTTGCATAATATTTGCACATAACTGGATCTGTTTCTTTAGTCTATTTTAGTTATATTAAACAAAAAGCAACTTTCTCCACAATGTTTCTTCAAGACAGTTCAATCAACACCCTTGAATCATGCTTCCAGATTTTTTTCAGCCATATCAGAACATGTTGAGTTTTGGAATTATTTATAAGAAATGGAAGTTTAAAGAACTGATGATAAATATCACAACATGGGCATAGGACTCTAAAACACCAAAAAGATTAAAAACACAATGATGGAAAAATTTTCAAGAAACTAAATTATTGAATCAGCAAAGATGTCAACAGAAAACCACCATGAATAGACCACCCAGGAAGCCAGGTAGAAAAGATATCAGATGAAATTCATTTATTGTATAGAAAAGATATCAGATGAAATTCTTTTATTGTAGCTGGACCATATATTGAGGCAAATGTGAAAAAGATTAAAAAAAAATGTAAACAAACTGAAATAGAAGATCACCTTAGACCTGCTGGATGAAAACAGCAGCTCCTTGTCCTTAGTCCACTGCATTTCATAAATCAGTAAATTGGGTTGCCAAGACGACAGCATTCCTTTGCATCTGATAAATAAGTAAATTATGTGCCAAGGTGACAATATCCGAGAATATCTGGAATCAAAAGATTATAACACCTCAGATAAAAATATTGAGCAGGTGATAAAACAAACAATAGGAAAGAACTAACAGAAACCCCCTAGATCAGGGAATTACGGGGAATGAATTCACAGGAAAAGAGGATAACCTGGCTTCAGCTAAGCCGACAAAGAGCTACTCCTCTTAACCATCCATTGCCTCCACGATCCAATCAAAACAATATTCAGGATCAGCATTTGGTTACTTTAAAACAAGAGATTGACGGGCTGAGATTGTGTCACATCCCAAACTGGGACTATGACCAGAACTAGAGTATATCTCTAGTACCCCTAATAGATGACCAAAGATTACATCTACTATCACTATAAAGAATGGAAAACCCATAAGTGTCTAATTTATTCAAGTTACAGCAACCAAACTTAGCGCAAAGGCAATATAAATATACATGTATAACCTGAACAAGCATATCGACTTTTACTCCACAACACCAACGTATTAAGAACATTCACCCTCATCATTTACAAGTCTTTATAGGGCTAAGCCCACAATATATACATAATTACATAGGCACCATATATAGACTATCTGGGTTACACACTTACAATACCAAAAATACCTATAAGTACATGACTAACATTTAACACGAAAAGATACGATGGAGCATACTAGACTAAAACCAAACGAAATTGTTGATATAGATATGACATGAGTTGGACTTGGAACCAATGTTGCACGGACACGGCGATATTCAAATGGATACGACACGCAGACACGTGACAGATTCTTAAAAAGACACATGACACGTGTGTCAGATATATTTCAGACATGACACGATTTCATGATAAGAATGCCTGTGCTACATGGCCTGAAACATATTCGATTTAGAGAGAAGGGATGTGCCCTCAACATCCTTGTAATGCCCACGAAGCTTAACAATCTGAAAAACATATGTGGCATTTGATGAGTTATCTCGTGAATAATTACCGCACATTAACTTAATTACATGTACTACCTGTTTTATTTTAAGGTGGGTTAAAACAATAGTTAAGCATTTCAATTATTTCAGATGTCCATATAAGATTACATTTATAGTGTCCAATTACATGATAATATATGATATTATAACAAGAAATCCATAAGTATTCACTCAAACAAATAAATAACTAAAGAAGATATATCTTGAAATCTTTCATCACGCTACACAATTTTTCTCACAACCCAACACCATCATAGAGCGTTTGTAGACCGGTCCCATCATAATGTACAAACTCCTTCCTTAAATGATATTAGGCACCAGTACACCTATACACACCAACTCCCGACTTCACATTTCACAACACATCACATATAACATGGCACCATTATACCCCCACACATCAACCCCTGGCTTCACACTATATCATATATAAACATAGGCACCATTTAACCCCACACAACTTCTCTGACTTCATAGTATATCATATATAGAAACTACAACATAGGCACCATTTCACTCCCACACAACTGTTCCCCTGACTTCACACTTTTTCACACATAGTTATCACACATCTTAAAAGTTCCTGACAATCTAAACAAATAAAACATATAGAACATAAAATTCTTTCATAAGAGAAATATGGTATTTACATTTTATATTTAATACAAACTAGGACATAATATGCATCAATATTGTTAAGTACCAGTTATGAAAACACAATCACAATATATAATAGAAGAACATAAAATATCCTTACATAGTAGATATTTTAAAACCGATTACGACACCAACTAACATTATCCATATGATGATAACTATCAGTCTGTAATATAAAAAAATTAAGCTATCTACTCTAAAATTAATTCAAAGTAAATGAATTTTAAATATATTCCGCTTATTTGCAAATAATTACATATTATTCAACTAATTATGCAAATGAAACTGAATTAAAATATACGTTTGGTTCTACTGCAGTTCTAGAATTCCGATCAGTCTGCCTTAAATAAGTGATAACTCATACCACAATCGTCCAAAAGAGACAGAGAATGATTCGTTGGAAACTAGACTAGAAAAGCTTTCCAAAAATATATTACATGATAGTATTTTTCATTTTTATATGGATCAAATTCGATAGATGTTTCTCATGTCTGCAGAATTCAACACATCATATAAAGAATAATTTCTACAATTTTACACTTAACCAAAGAAAATTAAGATATATCCTTAAGTTATTTATATGAAATTCAAACTAAAATGATGTAAGTTATCTAAATTAAATTTCTTATAAAGAAGTGTAATAAGAAAGTTTAAGTTAAAATTTATACGCTTTACATAAACCTATGATTTTTTTGAAAATATGTGTTAAACTCATGAAATTACATAAAGTTGCAATCTTTATAGTTATCCTAATCAAAATTAACATCTTTAATCCTAACAACACGATTCTTATCAACATTATACCAAGTTTGAATGGTATTAAAGTTAAAAATAATAATTACTCACTTATATGAGATGAGACCTCCTCCTTTCTTCATTCATTCCTTCTTTTGCAACTTGCTCCTCCTTCTCTTTCTTTTCAATTTATTTATTTATTTTTCTTATGGCCAACAAAGAGAGATGAGCAAAGGAAAGAGTGGAGAGAGAAAGGAGAAGAAGAAAATGAGAAGGAGAAAAAGAAAGAGAAAGATAAGATTTTATATGGGTTTCTCCTCATTCATGCTGGGTGTCATGCTAGGTGTCAAGTTGTGGCATATTGCTTCATTTTGTGTGGACACTTGTATGCTTAGGTGTCTCTTTAGTTAGATTAATTAAGTTAATTAAGATTACATTAATCTTAAACTAGTTTAGCTTACTTAAAAATTTAATTATGGCATATTATATTACTTTAATTTGTTCTTGTATTTGTAAAAGAGAACACATATTCTAAATTCTATTTAACATATGAAGCTCATAAATAATTTCTCATTATTTACAGACAAATACTAAATCATATACAATCATACACAGAAATTTAAGTTAGTCGACTCGCATTGTGACAAAAGAAGGCCTTAAATTATCTCGAGTATCTTACCACTTTTAGATCTAGTGTCGACAAATAGCATATAATCTCTCAAGTTGTGACAGCGTGACACTTTTGAGGGTGGTAGAATGACCAAGCTTACTTGCAAAAACAATGAAATAAATGTGACCTTTCCTGCTTGGCTCCTATCTTTTTTCTTTACTACCAATACCATAAAATTTGAGTGAAGCAAATTTGGCAAAGTCAACTACAGAGAGTACACAAAACCTGTTAAAACAAATAACTGATGTACATTGGCTTTAAGTTAAAAAAAACACTGTAATATTATATCAGTGAGAAAGATGACACTGCAACTGAATGAATAAACCTCTCCTAAGACTTATGGCAAAGACAGACAAAAGATGCTAAGAATTAACTATCAAGCTGACACCAAAAGGCAGACACTGCTTAGCATGATCAATGAATGTATATAAGCTCAATAAACAAACTGTAATGTGATCACCTGACGAACATGCCTTTTATACACACTGATAGAAAATGGATAGCCCCTTAAGTGCGCAAATTAATATCCATAACTTTCTCCACCCCCTCCCCCCCAATTGTTGAGATCAACAAAAGAGTACTGAAGTTTAATATTCTCCAGATGATTAACAATTTATCCTTCGAATAAATTAAATTGATCAACTTGAACATGACAAAACCTTGATCTTTACCAAAATACAAAATGCTGTCAGCACTTAAGAACAGAAGTGATTAATTGGGCAGAACAATTTGGACTATATTACAAAGAAACATTCCAAATCATACCATATAGTTTTAGACCGGCTGCTTTAAACAGTACTTTTGAAAATTGCTAGAAATGACTTTAGGCGAGCCACATCATGTTTCTGCCGTATCTTGAAAACAGTTCAAGGTTTAACTGTTCAACAGTATATTCCAACAATTTGATTCAATAAACAGAATCATGTTTCTGCAGTCCTTGAGCTGGTATCACATAATCACACAACACCTTCATTTCATTTACTGAAAGCTGCCCTCTACTAATGCATCAAATGAATACAGTAACAGATCAAATTAACATGGATGGGAACAACTCTGATGCAAGCATTGGTTTCACAAAGCAGAAGAAGAAGGAAGGTGATCAAGAGCTGCCAAACACAGTACAAAAACATATGCAGAAATTATTAGCTGTTGGAAAGGATCAAATCCGGAGATCCCATGCTTCCATTTGCCTATTAGTCCCACACAAGAAATATCTTTCACCGCAATATAGATTCACTTCATTAGTTTTCCCATAGTTAGAGATCACTCAACCTGTGGAAGTACTTTCCAATATTTGGTTTTATGGTGACAAGAGCTGCCTAAAGTAATACAAGAAATTCACTTCAATCTTGAGAATTTCTGCTTGGCCAGGAAGTCAGTCACGTAATCAGCAGAAGTGCTTTTAATTAGTGGTTTTGATGCAGAGTGAAGGTAACCAAGAATTGCCCAAAGCAGTACATGAACACTGATATGTGAAAAATTATTAGCTGCTTGAAGTGATAAAAAAACAAATCTAAGTCTTGTGCTTCCATTTGACTATTAATTCCTTTTAAGTACAAAAATAAGGGTCTCTATTGTAAAAAAAGGTATATATATTATACCCCTTCATTTTTTCAAATAAACAGATGATTATGATTTCTTCCAAACCCTATCTTCATCATGGTATCAGAGCGACCTACGTGTGATCCACGATGGAACGCCCAGGTTGCCTCAACCACCACCTGATGATCTATCCTTCTGCCGTCACATCCGAAGTCCTCTGACGATCGACCACAACTGCTCGGGCTGAGACTGATTCATTAGTACACCAAACATACAGAGGTTAACTGCTAATTCCCGAAAAGGTGGAAGAAAAGATCAGGTAAAGTCTACTGTCAATTGGCACTTGGCAGTCCCAGTAAGCCTCTTGGGAGATCACAGACTTAAGAAATCTCTGACTGTTATTACAAGTTGGATATCTATGATTGTTTATGCTCCATCTTGAGGGGGGTGTCAAAAATGCGAGGGTTCCGCTCTTGTTTCAGCTTGAAGGTAAGAAATCTCCAGAAGTGTTTTCTGATATTAGTTCAAAGGAATTCAACATAAATTCCAAGGTGAGCTCCTCCACAAACAATCCTTAAAGTAACTGTAAAGGAGAAAGATGAGATGAAGCAGACATTCGAAGAAAATTGATTTCTCATGCCTAATGTATCCTAAATCAAATGCTCTGGTTGGATCGATTCTCAATGCCTGATTCACTTTTGCTACAAAATGTCAATAAAGATGAGTTAACTCCTTGTTTAGGTTCAAGATAGTTATTGCATCTTACTGTTGCAACTTAAATAACTAACTAAAAAAAGTGATTAATGCATAAAACATTTTGTGATGCTATAGAAGCAAAAGTAAATCAGCATATTCTAAATACTAGTTTTTGGCTTGTGGCATACACGAAAATACTTTTAAAAATTAGAGTAATTTCTAAGTTGATATGAAGTTCTATGTTCTTTTTTTGTTTAAAACTTTTATTTTGAACAACTTGTACCAACCTATTCAACATAATTTCACATTATCTATCCGAATATTTTTTGTCTCATTACAATGGTAAAGACATAGCTATTTCCATAAATAATATAGTAGAGATAACTAAATATGTAGAAAGAAAGTTTGTTGAAAAAAAAATCTAGAAAAAGAAAGAATTATAAGAGTATAAAGATATATGTTTTAAAAAAAGAAAATAATGAATAGGGAAAAAAAGAAAAGAAAACAAGCTGAGAAAAAAGTAAAGAAAGAAATAAAAATAGAATAGTATCATAAAAAGAAAGAGGAAAACCTAAAAAAAAAGACATATAACAAATTATGAAAAAAAAAATGTAGAAGGAAAAGAAACCAAAGAATATCAAAAAAAGGAAAAGAAAACATAAGAAAGAAATGAAAACAATAAATCCATAAACAGAAAAGAAAAAAAATATCTTGTCAAAACAAAAGGAAGAAGAAATTTTAAAAATAGAATAGAATTGGAATTGGAAAAACAAACCATAACGCCCCTAGTCCACGAATCTGGATCCAATACAAAACAATAGCACAAATAATCATAAAACAAAAACAAATACAAAACTAAATTAAAAAAAATATGATAGAAAAATCAGAATATGTATCTAAATCGTACCCCAGAAACGGGGTGTTACAAAATTATAAAACACAATTTTGGCTAGGACTTGGGCGGTAAGTGTATAATACTTCACCTCCTCGTTCCTAACTAAAGCGGGGTTGTCATCATCGTGAAGCAGAAGAGATGCGGTGAGGGCAGATCCCTATTTTAAATATCGTCCGAGCCGGCCAAGATATCGTCTGATATCTCCTTTTTTTCTGCTGCCGATACGATATGGGGGAATCATTCGCCATATCGTTTGGAGCAAAAAACGGCCGATATTTGAAATATCAGCCGATAAATCGCCCGATAAATCGCCCGATATATCGCCCGATATGAAATAACTTGTTTATTGCACGACTGCTTGCAAATGTACATTGTTTTTTACTATTTTTACAAACATATTACATTATTTTTATTAGGTAGATGATCTCTATGACTCTAAACTAACTTTAAGTTATCAATATTTCATTATACATAGTGCCTCATATGAACGCCCGATATGTGCGTGTATCCCCGATATCTCCCCCGATATCCGATATGAAAAACGCCCATCCGATACGATCCCGATATCCGATATTTAGCACCTTGTGTAGTATTATGGAATTCCAATGGTAAAGGGGAGAGAAAAAAACGAACAGGACACTGCAAAACAAACTCCATCACAAGCTAGAATCACACACTTGGAAGCATAGCTGCACAAGGTGTCAAAGGGGGCAAAAAACTTATGTTGAAATGCTGCAGCCTGCAAGAACCATAAACATCAAAAGCTCACGTTTCTCAAAACTCCTCACAAATTTGCATGTAACATATGTTTATTAGAGCAAAAAATACTGCGTGGCATGATTTCTACTACACAGAATAAAGGTAATGCCTCCAGATAACTGTGAATTCAACATAATGAGGGGATAAAGGCACCGCAAAAAAAAACCGAATTTGGCAAGTATTACTAAAAAAGCTAATTCTAATATGTATCTTTGTATTCCATACCATAGTATAATTAACAAAAATTGTGTCCTTAATCTAGTTTTCTTCCCCAACCCAAAAACATGAATCTTCTTATTCCACCAGTTCATGAACTAGCATCCGGTAAAGTCAAATCCCATGAGTTCTGAAACTGACCGCTCTAATGTACATTTGAACAAAGATTCAAACATCAGCCACTTTAAAACAGTAGCAGAAATAAAATCACATACGCAGTATGTTAAATCACTTGAAGAAAAGTCCTACTCCTACTACAATTAGTATTATAATCCTAATCCTAATATTATTTTTTAACGTAGCCCTTTAATTGCATACTTGGAAAATAAGGAACTCTCACAATGACTTTTTTTTTATCCCTCAAGCACCTTAGGACTGCTTGACTTTATGACCAGACTAATTTACGAATAAATCATACAACACAGATGACTAACAATCTAAACCATCCATTATAAATGTACGGAAAAATGCAAGATCCATTAATCAGAGAATTGTAAGAGTCATGCATCAAAAAAAAGATGGACTCATGCCATGGAGGAGGAAGTTGTAAAAGATTTGCCCCCATGACATAGGATCATCAGTGTGCGTGTGTGCACGTGCCCCCCATGATGGTAGATATTTGATTCTTCAGAAGATGGTCCGATATAGCAAATCAATGATTCGGGGTTTGTGATTTCTTTAATAACTATGGTTAATGGTGCGTGCAAGAAGAAATACAGTGCACAAGAATTTTACCTTCTTTAATTTGTAATAGGCAATAACTGTGCACAGCAAGCAACCAAATGGGTGGCTATGCCAAAAAGAAACTTATTTTAGACGAAAGAAAAAAGTGCTAATTTGTAAGAGGAAGAAGAGGGTCGAATTCGAGTTTTCTACATGACTACCTATACATGACTAGATATTTGATTCTTCAGAAGATGGTCCGATATAGCAAATCAATGATTCGGGGTTTGTGATTTCTTTAATAACTATGGTTAATGGTGCGTGCAAGAAGAAATACAGTGCACAAGAATTTTACCTTCTTTAATTTGTAATAGGCAATAACTGTGCACAGCAAGCAACCAAATGGGTGGCTATGCCAAAAAGAAACTTATTTTAGACGAAAGAAAAAAGTGCTAATTTGTAAGAGGAAGAAGAGGGTCGAATTCGAGTTTTCTACATGACTACCTATTCATCAACCCAAAACAGTATCAGTATTTGGACCCAGTTGTAGCACCAAGACTTGGTTCAGATTTGATTTTGGTCAAGTTCAGCTTCTCAACATCCATTGGGCCTCAGGATGTAAAGCATACGAAGTATTAGCATTGGCCTACTAAATATTAAACAGTACTGTTCATGTTTAGATCAATCCTAACTAGGGATTTCAAGATAACATAAGAATTCTTAAAACAACATCATAGTACAAATATATACGAAAAAGTCAATCAAATAAATAGTTTGGCACTGGAAAGCATACATGTCAGTAAAAAAATAGACAACATTTTTACCTTTTAATTCACCTAATGGATAAATTTTAAGTTCACCGAATGTATCAATGATTTAAATTGAATTTATCAAACTGATACAAAAGGAGATTGAATAATTTGATTAAAAGTTAACTTAAGGGGTAGATTTAAGGAAAAGAAGAGAGTAGATTTAAGGAAAAGAAGAGAGTAGATTTAAGGAAAAGAAGAGAGTGATGAGGTATAGGGATGTCATTGTAGGTTGACATGGATTATAACTGGTTATTATTTAATCATTAACAGGTTTTTTGATACCGAATAAGAACATTTACTATTTAGTGAAAGCTGAGAAATCAAGCACGGTATAACATTTTTAAAATGAGAGGATATATTAAGTGATATTACTAAGTTTGAATGCATGCATGATACAGTTAACTCTCAATTATAGGGTGCACATTAATTAAGGTTTGGCATGTCCAGATCCTCCCATCAGCTTCGAATCCTATTCATCATAGGTTCAGGTTCAGATTTCGTTGGGGTCTCCATTAGTATCCTTAAGCCCCATAACAAGTAAATGCACTAAGATTAGATATCAATCCATGGCTTACCTATGAATAATAATATAGATAGGTCCAAGGGCAGCACAGTCCAATCTGGATCCAAATTGGTTCCAGGACATCAAGTAAAAATCTAACCCGAATACATGGATAGGATTGAAGTTCTCACATTACTCTAAATCAAATCCAAAAATGTAAAACTTAGGTATGTTTTGATATCTTTAAGATCCTCTTCTATCTTTGAGATTTTTTTTGTGAGGCCTCATGAAATTATTAGAAATCATGTATAGGGCTGATAACGATGAATTGTGTGGGTCTCATAAATATATTATTATTTTGGTAAATAATTTGTTTATTGGCATTTGTGAAACGTGATTCACACACTAGCTATCCATTGCCAAGAACTTTTGACACTGCAAGCAGACAATCATCCAACCAAAACCTACCCTATCACGATATTGCAAGGCTCATCAAAATGTCATTGTCAGTCCATACAGACAATAAAGGCCAAACCTGTCCTGGTAAAATTTTGAGGCCTCTTATATCATAAAAATAGTCAACAGGTTTAATTTGTGGCCCACTTAAAGGAAATTTATGAAATCCAAATCTTGCTAAAGGTTGTACACCCCACTCTGGTTGACACTTATTTAGTTTCCAATACATTGTAAGCTTGAGAAGTCCGCAGATAATCTTTCTTCTTTATTGTGGGGGAGAAAACAAGTCCAATGACTATATCCATTGATAGTCCGTGTGTGTGTGTGTCATAACAAATGAAGAAACTAAACTGAATTCAAAGTTTCAACCATTATCTTTTATAGGAGATATGTCCTAGAAATCCCTTTAAGTGTACTTGAAAGCATCATCTTTTGACTCTTATCCTTCTTTCTAGATTCATTGGGTAAATATTTTATCATTGTTCCACTACTGGCCTCTTTATTACCAAGGTTCTAAATATCGGATATCGGGATCGTATCGGATGGGGGTTTTCATTTGGAAAATTGAATATGTGGGGAGTTATCGGGGATACGCGCGCATATCGGGCATTCCTATCAGACAATATATAATGAAATATTGATAATTAAAAGTTGGTTTAGAGTCATAGATATCATCTATCTAATAAAAATGATGTAATATGCTTGCAAAGACTGTAAAAAATAATGTACATTTGCACGCAACTGTGCAACAAATAAGTTATTTCCTGTCGGGCGATACATCGGTCAATTTATTGGTCAATATCGAGCGATTTATCGGCAGATATTTCAAATATCGGTCGTTTTTGCTGCAAACAATATGGCGAACGATTTTTCCATATCGTATCAGCAGTAGGCAAAAAAGGAGATATCAAACGATATCTTGGCCGATATTTAAAACAGGGTTTATTACATTTCACATGTCATCTATTACCTAGATTTATTATCTATAACTACTCTCCTCCCCTATGATGACATGTCGCTTTTCAACATCCACAAAAATCAAGCAAAAATCTGAGAAAAAGTCAATCAATGTCCATCTCATTTTGTTCTAGCACACATGTCAACACATTTCAAAATTTTATGAGCAAATCATTTCAAACACACACTCCCCCATCACTGTATCACTCAAATGTTTTCACTTTTCACCACTCAACACTTTTCAATTTATATTGTTCGTTATTCACACTCTATAACACTATTTTTTCAGAAATTCTTACATCTAATGTTTAAAGTTACAAATTACTTTAAAATAAATCTCTCTCTACATCAAACATTTTTAACCCAAACTGCTATCTTTCTCTATTTTCAGAATTTTTTTTATCCAAATTGCTTCACAGCTGGGTCTGGTCTCTTTATTTCTCTCTCCACTTAATATTTCTCCTGAGTATCTTTTTCCCCCTTAAAGAAAGAGAATATGGCAAATTCTTATTAACTTCTTTTTGGGGAAGAATTTCTATTAACTTGATTGTTATATCAACTACCAACTTGAGGAATTAAATGTTTCCCAGTTAAAAATACTCCTATAAAAAATTAGATAATTATTAATTTAGTTATATTATTAGTTTCCACGGACTAGAAAAGTCCTAATTGTTAAAAGAAAAAAGGTAGAAAATATGCTAATTAAAAATTGTTAAATAACAAAATAGGCAAACAAAAATATGTATAGACTTTTCAAATAAAAATAAAGAAAATTCCTTCTTGCCTTGGAGTTGGACATGACATTTAACAGGTTTGCATTGTGATTTATACTTACTTTATATTTAAGAGTTCAATCTCCAAATCTTGTCATTTTCCTTCTTTTTTTTTATTTTTTACAACCACAAAATGAGCTTTTACATGATTAAGTCTTTAATAATTCACTCCCACTCTTTTACCTAAATCAAACTTAAAGGGAAAATTTTCAAATTTTTTTGAGAACAACTTATACCAATTAAAAGAATATACAAACACAAATATTAGTGGAGATTTTACTATCACCTTATATATAAAAAGGAATTTTGAATATAAATTTGAAATGTGTTTAAAATACGAATATAAAAAACAAATCTCAAAGATAGCACCTCTTGAATGGTGGGGGATTTTAATCAACATTTTGGTCGGTCCGGACAGATTCGTGAAATATCCATGAATGGGATCATACAATACCGAGTGTATGTAGTCCGAAATCTGAGAGGAAATAAAATACATATAAACAGAAAAGAAGGAAGGTTCAAATTTATATTCTTGGGAAAGGGGAATGCTGGCTTGCAAGAATAGACTTGTCACCGATTCTGGTGGAGAAAGGGGCCGATGGAAGAGAGAATGCGAAAGAGGGTGTACGTTTTGAGAGTGAGCAGAGAAGAGCAGTCTGCAAGAACCTAAGTTCCATTGCAAACAACGCGAGGAGGTCGGGAGTTTGCGCCGCGCCAAGAGATGAGCGGGAAAAGAGAGAACTAGAATTTAGGGCATCAGGGTGAGAAGAGAAATAAGAATATAAAGGACGGGGTTGTTAGGCTGAGCCGTATTTTACGGTCTAAAGTGAAAAAAATGAATATATAAAAAGAAAAATATGAGAGAAACAGAAATTAGGCCGGAGTTGGCTGGTACCTTAGGCTGCGCGGAAATGAGAAAAGATTTAGAATAGTGCTTATTTTAAGTGAAAAAAATCGAAAAAAAGAGAAAAGAGAGTCGGCCTAACTCTGCTGTCCTGGAGATCTTACAATTTTTGGCATTCATTTCGTGATGGAATAGGGTGAGCAACGGTCAATTCGGTTCAGTTTTTACAATTTTTTACAAAACTGAACTAAACCGATTAGATTTAGTAACCGAACTGAACCGAACTGAAAAATCGAACTGAATTGAGTCGGTTCAGTTCGGTTACTAAATCTAATCGGTTTAGTTTAGTTTTGCAAAAAATTGTAAAACTGAACCGAATTGACCGATGCTCACCCTATTCTATCACGAAAGGAATGCCAAAGATTGTAAAATCTCGAGGACAACAGAGTTAAACTGACTTCCTTTTCTTTTTTATCGATTTCCTTCATTTAAAATTAACCCTATTTTAAATCTCTTCTCATTTCCACGCAGCCCAAAATACCAGCCAACTCCGGCCCAATTTCTGTTCTCTCATATTTTTCTTTTTATACATTCTTTTTTTTTTTTACTACGGCCCAACCCAACAACCCGTCTTTTATATTCTCATTTCTCCTTTCACCTGGTGCCCTAAATCCTAGTTCTCTCTTTTCCCTTTCCTCTCTTAGGGCAGTGCAAACTCCCGACCTCCTCGATCTGTTTGCAATGGAACTTAGATTCTTACAGACCGCTCTTCTCCGCTCTCACTCTAAAAACGTATCCTTCTTCGCCTCCTCTCTTCCCTCGGCATCTTTCTCCACCATAATCGTCGATGACAAGTCTATTCTTGTAAGCCAGCATTCCCCCTTTCCCAAGAATCTAAATTTGAACCTTTTTTTCTGTTTATATGTATTTTATTTCCTCTCAGATTCGGGACTATATACACTCGGCGTTGTATAATCTCATTCATGAATATTTTACGAATCTATCCGGACCGAACAAAATGTTAATGAAAATCCCCTACCATTTAAGAGGTATTATTTTGAGATTTATTTTTTATATTCATATTTTAAACACATATCGAATTTGTATTCAAAATTCCTTTCTATATATAAGGTGACAGTAAAATCTCCACTAATATTCGTGTTTGTATATTCTTTCAATTAGTATAAGTTGTTCTTAAAAAAATTTTAAAAATTTCCCTTTAAGTTTGATTTAGGTAAAAAAGTAGAAGTGAATTACCGAAGACTTGAACATGTTAAACTTTACTTTGTGGTTGTAAAAAATAAAAAAAAGAAAAATTACAAGATTTGGATATTAAACTCTTAAATATAAAGCAAGTATAAATTACAATGCAAACCTGTTAAATGTCATTTTCAACTCCAAGCTAAGAAGAAATTTTCTTTATTTTTATTTGAAAAGTCTATACATATTTTTGTTTTCCTATTTTGTTATTTAACAATTTTTAATTAGGATATTTTCTCCCTTTTTTTCTTTTAACAATTAGGACTTTTCCAGTCCGTGAAAACTAATAATATAACTAAATTAATAATTATCTAATTTTTAGGAGTATTTTTAACTGGGAAACATTTAATTCCTCAAGTTGGTAGTTGATATAACGATTAAGTTAATAGGAATTCTTCCTTAAAAAGAAGTTAATAGGAATTTGTCATATTCTCTTTCTTTGAGGGGGGAAAAGATGCTTAGGAGAAATATTAAGTGGAGAGAGAAACAATGTGACCAGACCCAGCTGTGAAACAATTTGGATAAAAAAATTCTGAAAATAGAGAGAGATAGCAGTTTGGGTTAAAAGTGTTTAAGGTCGAAAGAGAAATTTATTTTAAAATAATTTATAACTTTAAACTTTAGACACAAGAATTTCTAAAAAAATAGCGTTGTAGAGTGTGAACAACGAACAATATAAATTAAAAAGTGTTGAGTGGTGAAAAATGAAAACATTTGAGTGATACAGTGATGGGGGAGTGTGTGTTTTGAAATGATTTGCTGACAAAATTTTGAAATGACTATGTTGACATATGTGCTAGAACAAAGTGAGTTGGGCATTGATTGACTTTTTCTCAGATTTTTTTCTTGATTTTTGTGAATTTTGAAGAACGACACGTCATCATAGAGGAGGGCACTCTTCCCCCTGCTTAGTTATAGATAATAAATATAGATAATAGAAGACATGTGAAATGTAATAAACCATGTTTTAAATATCGGCCGAGTTGGCCGAGATATCGTCCGATATCTCCTTTTTTGCCTACTGCCTAAGATATGGGAAAATCGTTCGCCATATCGTTTGCAGCAAAAAACAGCCGATATTTGAAATATCAGCCGATAAATCGCCCGATATTGGTCAATAAATTACCCGATGTATCGCCCGACATGAAATAACTTATTTGTTGCACGATAGCATGCAAATGTATATTATTTTTTATAGTTTTTGCAAGCATATTACATCATTTTTATTAGATAGATGATATCTATGACTTTAAATCAACTTTTAATTATCAATATTTCATTGTAGATAGTGTCTGATATGAACGCTCGATATGCGCGCGTATCCCCGATAACTCCCCCGATATCCGATTTCCCAAATGAAAACCCCCATCCGATACGATCCCGATATCTGATATTTAGAACCTTAGAACAGATTCACCGTCAGGATATTGAAAATCATGGATATCAACATTATAAATATTTACACCCTCACAGGAGAGGTGTAGCAGATAGGCAAATCGATCTAGAGAAATGTTAATGTCCTTGCCCAGAACCTTAGATCTGACGTAATTGTTTTGGAAAGTCAGATTAGAGTAAAAATAGTGCACAAGCTCAGGGTAAACGGGTTCCTTAATGGAGATTAGATATTCAAGAGAGCTTCTGTTCAAGATGTTTGCTAGATTCAGGCGCTCAAAATCAGCGAGCACAACAGTTTTACTAGATATAACATGATTATTATGAATCACTGAAAATTTATGAGAAGCATTCTGAGAAACAAAAGGGTTGAAAGATGGTTCAGGTTATTTACCGTTCTCAAATCTAGCCCTTTTTTACATGGTAAAGATATGAAGACGATAAACAAGGATTTGGCGCGAAATATAGAAAGATTTCTAGAAAAAAATTATGATATAAAAAAGATTTTGAGAGATAAGAGATTATACCTTGAAGAACCCAAATCTTCTTGAAATCAAACAGATCTGAAGTTTTGAGGAGAGATCCAACCAATTTTAAGGTTTAATTTGAGATTTGAGGTGATCTGGGAGGATTAGAGGGAAGGGTGATGAAGAAAAATAGGGAGGAAGAGAGAGACAGTGGAGATGAGAAATGAGAGAAAATTTTGAGATTTAGAGTTTTTAAAAAACGGGCAAAACACAGCCAGATCCGACTCATGGTAGACCGCCCGGTAGACCGGGGTCTAACCGAAAGCAACTCGTTTATAGTCGGTCGACCGATCGGTCGGCCGACTAAGGCCTAAATTTTTTTTATTTCAGGTTCCGTCAGTCGACCGCCCGGTCGACCGGACCTATTCCATGTCAACTCGGTCAACCGGGACAACCCTAAAAACAGTTCTAAAAAAATAGAATTTTAGGGTTTTGGAAATATTTTCTGATGGATATTTCTATATATAAAAATAGAGAAATAACACCAAATATCTTATAAGTATGAAAAAACACATGAAAATAATATCAAAACATATTTTTTTATTTTTTTGTTTTATTAACAATATATTTTTCAATAATTAAATCATATATTAAGCAATTTAAAAAGATATTGAAGTCGAATACCCTTAATAGGTTCTGAACTTCTCCTCGTCAATCCTCTAGACAAGAGTTGAGGCGCGCAATTGCTATCTTGATTTATTGCTTAAATATGTTTTAAATACAATACCCAATCACAAGATAGATATTTAGATAAAATATATATACATGTATATGAGCAAATAAATTTATCTATATACACATACATGCAAAAATATCTATCAACCAAATGAGCATGGGAAAATACTCTACACATGGGCAAGCAAATCATGGGCTAGTAAAGAACAAAAACAATGTTAACGAACTAGCTCAAATATAGGCAAGCCATAAATAAAAAAAATAAACATGTATTCACAACTAAAGCATATTACCCCCACAGAAAAACTAGCTAATCCTACGCATGTATAGATCTAGCTAGAAATAAAATTTTCAAGTGGAGAAGTTATCAAACTATAGGCAATCTCCAAAATAGGTGCCTCTTGATAGCGATGCAATGTGACGGTTTATCCTTTAAGCTTCGATGCATCCACCACCAAAGCACCATCTCCCCTTATGTCTTGGAGAAGGACGATACACCTACATCAATTAAGTTTGGTGTGTTCTTTGTACCCAAATCTTTTTGGGTCCAATAGGGTAAGTACTTTCTCGAACCTAAACGTTTTTATTTAACATGTTTAATTTAACATAACAAACTTTTGCTAAATGGTCTTTGCGGCCGCAATGTGCAAATGTGTACACTTTGCCATACATGAAGACATGCTCATGTTGATGTGTATGTGCATGTTGTGCATGTTTTTCATGGTGTGTGTGAGATGAGTGAGATGCATGTTTCCTTTGAGTTTTTCCCTTTGAAAACATAGAGCTAAATTTGTTCATGGCAAATGTACACTTTTTCAAAATGGTATCCAAAACATCAATACGTTTTTGGATATCCAAAAATTTATTTTTGTTAAAAGCAATATTAGGAATTTTACCCTTACAAACAAGTTTTTATTTATCAAAATCCTTTTTCATTTTCTCAAAAAAAATGGATGTCATTTTTTCTCTTTAAAAACTATTTCTAGCTTATTATTTAGAAAATCATTTTCCTTTTTTAATTTTTTATTTTGTGGAAGAGAAATTTCATATCTATTTTGTAATTCTTTAAAAAATTGTGCAAGTTTATCCATAGTTAAATCATTATCTTCTAAAGAGGTTTCGAGATTTACCATGAAAGTTTCCTCTACATTTGCCATATAGCAAACGTGTGCGGCATCAATCTCCTCTTTGGAATCTATTTTCGAATCATCCCAAGTAGCTACCATCGCCTTCTTCTTATGCATGTTCTTGGAGGTCGTGGCTTGAAGTGAGGGTCAATCCGCAATTAGATGGCCGGATGGCCCGTCTTCTTGCAATGAAAGCATGAACCCATCTCCTCCTTTTCAAATCTCAGTTGATGTCTTCGGGTCTGTTTGTTTCGTTGCAAAACGTCGCAAGTCGTAAGTCGTAAAATGAGAATGAAAAAAGTGAACTGTAGCAGAGAAAATATATTGTGTTTTACGGTGTTTGGTTGATAAAGTGAAGTGTAAATGGAAAAGTATATTGTGTTTTACGGTGTTTGATTGATAAAGTGAAAGTGTAAATTGTAAAGTATATTGTGTTTTACGGTGTTTTGTTGGTAATGTAAAAGTGTAAGTAGAAAAGTTGACCACAAATTTAACTGTAGCAGTGATTTAAATATTATAAATACTATTAATTAAATCTACTATTGCAAATTAAATTGTATTAATAAATTTGAGAAAAAAATAATAATCTTAATATTTTATTTATATCAATAATATTAATAAAATATTAGTATAAATAGTAAAAAATTACTAAAATATTAACTAAATAAATAATATAAAATTTTAAGAAAATCTAAAGAACATTAATAAAATTTTAAGAATACTAATAAAATATAAATATTAAAAAATCTTACAAAAATAATAAAATATAGTTATAATATTATAATATTAAAAATACTTGAAAATTATTATAATATAAATTTTATTATAATATTATTGTAATATTATAGAAATATAAAATTAACAAAGTAAAATATAATTATAATTTAATAATAAATTATCATTATAGTATTATTATACTGAATTATTATTACAATATTAACATAATAAAATATATTATGATATTAATAAAGTAATTTTTTATATTAGAAAATAAATAATTAAATATATAATAATTTTATATTAAAGTATAATATTGTTATATTAATAAAATATTAACTCTAAATAAAATAATAAAAAATGGAATAAGTATTAATAAAATAATAAAGTATTAAATAAAATATTAAATTAAAATAGTAAAATATTAAATATTAAAACAATATTAAAAACAATAAAAAAATTAAAGATTAAAAATATAAAATAATTAAATAAGAAATTGAACACTATTTAAAATATTAAATATTTAATAATATTAAATTATATATTGATTATCAAGTAACTGTTTGAACTGTAAGTGTACTACAAGTGAGAGTTACATGACCACAAAATTAACTGTAGCAACTGCAAGTGGGAAAATATGAGTGTAAAAGTGATATTTACATGACCACAAATTTAACTGTAGCAACTGCAAATGGGAAAAGAAGAGTTGCATTTTGCAACTTGTTTTTCAGCGAAACAAACAACGGAAATGGAAAAGAAGAGTTGCATTTTGCAACTTGTTTTTCAGCGAAACAAACAACGGAAAATGGAAAAGAAGTTTTACGACTTGCGTTTTGCGGCGTTTTGCGGCGAAACAAACACCCCCTTCCTCTTTGAAAGTTGTTTTATCTTCCCTTTTTATAAAACATCGTGCATATTTTCCTAATGAGCATGGGCAAAGTCCTCATCATCGTCTTATGACGATTCTTCTTCATCAAAGGATGATGAAGTAGCCTTGAAAGCTATCGCTTTCTTCTTTGGTGTTCTTCCTTTCTTCTCTTATCTTTATTTCCATCTCATGGGTTTTTAGATTTCCAATGAAGGTGGAGAAGTCCATCTCCTCTCTATCATTAAGCTCCTTGAGGGTTGTAGTCTTGACTTCTCAAGTTTTGGGGAAAGCTGTAATGACCTTGCGAATTTTTTGATCATTGTCAATAGTGTCACCTAGAGAAGATAATCTGTTGGTAATCTTGGTGAACCAAGTAAGTATCTCATCAATACTTTCATTTTTAAGCATATAAAAATTTTTATATTGAGAACGGAGCAAGTCAACTTTAGATCTCTTGACTTGTGACGTCCCCTCATGAGTAATGATAAGATCATTCCAAACCTCATAAGCTAATTTGCAATTAATTACACAGGAAAGATCATCATTTAATGCTTGTGTAAGTGCGTAATGGGCTTTAACATTAGCCTCATAGTCCTTAGTAGTTGCTTCGGATCATTTATCCTCATCACTGTGAGGTTCAATGAATTCTTTGATAATGGCCTTGGCAACTCTAACTCCTAGGGACTTAAGGAATATGTTCATCTTGACCTTCCAAATGGGGAAGTTCAACCCATCAAATTTAGGTGGAGGCTTGATGCTAGAGAAGTCGTGCAATGCCATGATAACAAGTGCACAAACAAATAATAAATGCAACAAATAAATATAGCCAAATAAAAGGATCTCCCTAAGGTGGTTAAACCAAAAGTAGGGTTAGGCTCTGAAACCAATTGTAAATCACCTAGAGGGGGTGAATAGGTGATGACTATACTAAATGACAAATAATGTGAAATTAAAATTTACTTGCTAGCAACATAGCAAATACCAATCACAACACAAAGAATACCTGCAAATAAGTAAGCAATATAAATGTGCAAGTAAAGAAAGAGTAGAGTTAAGAGAGAAAGAGTAAGCAATCGCAAGCACGATAATATGTTTCGAGGTTCGAGCCACTGTTCTACATCTCCGCTTTCAACACTGACCGATCTCACTAGATCGTCAACCGTTACAAGTTCTCACTAGAACTCAATAGACTCATAAGTCATCTCTCGTGGTGCTGCAATACCAACACGAAGCTCACTAACTCACTTGAGGCCGCAACCTCTACAACTTCATAATAAAAGAAAATCGGTGATCTTCACTTGATCACAAAAGGCTCACAAGCACAATCCTATAATCAAGATGAGGAGGTGAAACTCTTTGAGATTGTGTAGTGAAAATAGCTTGTAAAGATGTAAAGGGAAGGCTCAAGATAAAAATCAAGAATATGAAATTTTGGCTCAATAGAAAATCTTCCAAGGAAAACGCTAAAACTCGATGTAAACTTGTAAAAACTTGATCTAAACTTTAGAAATCTTCATAGAAGGTTTTTCTACAATCCCAATATTTATAGGGGAGGAAAACATGAGTAGAAAACCCAAAAGAGTCGTTGGCAAAAGACCCAAAAAAAGAAAATAAAATATAGCAGTGGGGAAAAATCCAGAAGAAAATCCTTCTGTCGGTCGACCGCCAACGTTCGGATTTTCAACCGTTGGGGATAGCGGTTGACCAGTCGGTCGACCGTTGTTCCTAATCAGAGAGTAAAACTCTCTATCGGTCGACTGGACCGGTCGACCGGACCGAACCTAGAGCAAAGCTCTTGCAGTCGGTCGACCGCTCAGTCGACCGAAGTGCACAAATGCACTTTGGTGCATGTTGGTCGACCGACAGAGCAAATCCGCTCTGCCTACGGTCAACAGGTCAGTTGACCAACTTTGGGCAAAAGGCTAGATATTGAAATCTTTTTGAAATCAATATTTTCCCGACATAACAACTTTTGATCTTTAAACACAAGATAGAGTTCTAGGGACTTCATAGAACCAGTGTGTGATCATGGATTAACACAAAACAATTTTAGAACAATATTTTATAAAAACTCTTTTCTAAATCGAAAACCCGATTTTTTCGAAACTCGTTTTTCTAAAACTTGATTTTGAAAACAATAAAGAAAATAGTCTTGAACTCTTTATAAAACACTTAAGAAATATAAAAGAAGTGTGTGCCAATCCCAAAGCTATCAACCTTTATCTTGGTTTTAACAAACAACTATAAATCCTATCTAAAATGCAAAAAGCAAAAATACAAATATTGATATAGTCTTCTCTTGTATACTTGATCCTTGAGCTCTTTTATGTGCTTAGGTTCTGGGATCTACATCTTCTTGGCTTTCAAACATGTGAGTCTTGTGATGGAGCCGAAATGCAACAAAGAATTAACCTGAAACTTTGTTAAACAAGATTGTTAAAAACATAACTACAAATGTTTTGTTATCATCAAAACTAGGGCTAATGGCCTTTGGGCCAACAAAATCCTCGTGTGCTTTCTTTTTTACTCTTTTATCTAGGTATTGCTAGTTTGTTTTACAATAGTTATCTTTTGCAAGTACCGATCATATTGCCAAGTTCCGCAAACGTTGATCCTGGGAGTAACATGTCCCATAAGCAATGAGGGACTAAATACTAAACCAATACATAGAATACCTCTCAACACTCCCTGTCAAGTTGGAGAATATATATCATATATTCCCAACTTGTCACAAATAAATTCTACCCTTGTTCTACCAAGTAGTTTAATAAGATCTACTAACTGGTGTCCTGATGTTACATGCTTCGCCACAATGATCTTTCCCTCGAGCTTTTTACGAACTATATAACAATCAACCTCAATGTGTTTGGTTTTATCATGAAACGCGACATTTTCAGCAATGTGTATTGCTGCCTTGTCGCCATATAATCTCATGGGATATTCTGGGAGAAAATCAATCACTGTCAATAAATCTCTGATCCAGATCAACTCTAATGTCATATTTGCCATCGTCTTGTACTCCAACTCTGCACTGAACCGAGAGACCACACTGTACTTCTTACTTTTTCATAATATAAGTTTTCCTTCAAGAAAGACACAATATCATGTGATCGATCTTTTATCAAAAGAGCACTCTGCCCAGTCTACATCAGAGAAACCTGCTACTCGAGTGTGTTCATGATCTAAATAGAGAAGCCATCTCCCTGGAGCTTTCTCCAGATACATCAAAATCTTCATTACCATTTCAAGTGGGAAGTCCTTAGTGCTGACAAAAACTGACTCACCACGCTGACTGTGAATATGATGTTCGGTCTGGTTACTGTCAGGTAGTTCAGTTTTCCCACCAATCTCATGTGATCACAATATCATCCACATACAAAACTAGTAGGATCCTCTTCTCATGCTGTATTCGCTAAAACAGAGTGATCTTTCTGCTCGACAGAGACCAAACTCTTGAATCACTGATGCAAAGCGTCCAAACCATACTCTCGGAGACTTTTTCAGACCATAGAGTGACTTCTTCAAACAGCAAACATTCTACACAGTCTCCCCAAGCAACAAAATCTGGTGGTTGCTCTATGTAAACCTCCTCATCAAGAATATCATTGAAAAAGATATTATTGATGTCTAACTAATGAAGTGTCTAGTGATAAGTTGTTGCTAATGACACCATAATTTACAAAGATGTCATCTTCACGACAAGAGAGGGTATCCACATAATACAATCCATACAACTGTGACATTTGGCAACCAATCTTGCCTTTAAACACGCCAGAGACCCATTTGGGTTTAACTTAACACTGTAAAACCATTTGCACCCAACGACTTTCTTCTCTGGTAGAAGTGTGACCAACACTCAAATCTGATTCTGCTCTAAGATTGTCATCTTCTCTTGCATCGCCTGAGTCGAACCTAGAATAAGCAGTGCTTTTGACAAGTTCTTGGGAACCGAGCATGAGTCTAAAGAAGAAATAAATGAACAAAAGAAAAATAATAAATGAGAATAAGAAACAAAATTTGAAAGTGGATGCTTGAAGTGCAATGGGAGGATAACCAGTAGTAGAATTACCAGGTAATTGAGTGGTGCCAGTCTCGCTTGATAACCAGTTGTAGAATTTCCCATCAAAATGCAGTCCTAGTTGGTTAAGGAGTTCAATTCACAGTTGAAAAACCTCAACTAAAGCTACAAGGATTTTGTATGACTGAAGCCTGTTTAAATAGTTTATTCATTTTAGAGGATGCTGATGGTCACAGAGCATGAGTTCATTCGCAAGAACAAAATAATTGCCGTCACTAAAAAATCTGGGAATCTGAGTCTTTTTCTTTTTTATTACCTCCCCACAACCAACCCCCCCCCCCCCCCCGCCCCCCGCAAAAAAAAAAAATCTATAGGTGGTGATGATGGTGTGTGGATGGGTGGTGGTGTCTTTTTCTTTTTTTGGTTCTATGTGTGTGTGTGTGTGATTTCTTTTTGTTGTTGTTGTTGTTGTTTGGGGGGGGGGGGGGGGATTGAATAATGTCAAATTATAAATATGAAGCAGACCTTTTATAGAGCCTAGCATAAGCTTCCCATCGCTTCTTCTGAAAAGAAGATCTTCTCCCAGCTACTTCTTCAGAAGCATCACGAGCAAAGCTCACTGCAACAAGAAGCTCCCTTCCACCATTTTCTACCCGGAAACAAGAGCTGTAATAGATGAGAAATGTACTCAATGAGAAACCTCAAAGTACTTAATTATAATTGTAGTGAGATGTACTAAATGTGATAATGACTGCTGCAAGTAATTGACTACCCACTCTAGGAACAGGATGCACCACTTAAAGGAACTATACTTCTGGCAGACTTCTTGTTGAAAATAGCCTTCTTGCTCTAAACTGTTGGTTTGGTAGGAAGATGCACTGATCTTAGCATCATACACGCTGCTTGTCTTTCCACCTTACTCTCGTTATATAGCTAGCCAGTGAACAGCGAGGCCAATCTCAGCTTACTCATGCATCCGCTACAAAAGAAATTACCTTCAACTTCAATATATTAATTCTTATATTAATATAAGTTTGCATAGACAGCCCCTGATGCATGAATGTCTATACCTTTGTTCCTCCAAAGGGGAGTTATCAGGACCCTGCGGGCCTGCACCGTTGTATGAAGAGACTGCAACGATGAGCAGGTTAGTGAATAGATTAGTGATGATGTTTGACAATGATTAGATGAAAAATTAACATAGAATCCTTTTAGTATTGAAGCAATGGCAAGCAGAAAGTAAATGGTGTTTGGAAATTTGGAACTTTCATCCGACATCAAAAATACAAAGACACAATGCATTATTTGTAATAGACAGAAAAAACTCAAGAGGGGAGGAGAGGAAACATGAGGTATGAAAGTCTGCATTTGCTAGTCCATGTAAATAATACCATAGATACGCAAATTGGTGCGAAACTTTTGTCACATCATAAAGATACTAAAATCCAACAAGATCATATATCAATCCAAAGAGCTGCATGGTCAACCTTCAAAATCATGTTAACAAACAAAGAACAATGCAAGAACTAAGGGATTAAAGAAAAATCAATGGTATATGTAATAAAAATCAATCATACAGCGCTAACAATGCGGTCAAAATCATCCTAAAAGATGATTTTTTTTTTTTCCAGCAATTTTCAACGAGAAATACAGTTACATACAGGGTTCTAGAGTTCGTGCTTGAGATCATTGAAAGTAAAAAATAAAAAAGAACAAATCAAGAAACCTAGGGTTTCGAAACTAATCTCTCGGCGGGAAAGGGATGATTTGAGAGTAGAACTCACCGTATCTGCACAAGGAGCTCAAGCACCAGATCCTCGAGGCAAGAACGATTATGAGTAGAATTAAGGGTCGGTCCTCCAAAAATGTGGTCAAAAACTTACAAAAAGACGAGGTTTTCATCAGCAATTTTCAACGAGAAATACACTTGCATGCAGTGTTTCTAAAGTTAGTGCTAGAGATCATTATAAAGAAACAAAATTAAAACGAACAAATCAAGAAACTTAGGGTTTCGAAACCAGTACCAGATGGGGCAAAGGGATGATTAGAGAATAGAACTCACCATATCTGAACAAGGAGCTCGAGCACAAGATCCTCCGCGAACGGTTTTCGAACAGAAATTTGGGTCTAAAACAAGATCTTCTTCATTCGTTTAGAAAAAAGAGTTAGGGTTTTGGGGGTCGGCATGGCGGGCGAGCGGGAGAGCGGCGGTCCTCTAATCGAGAGGGGAGGGAAGGGGAGTGAGTGTAAAGACCTTAAACTCGCCTTTTGGGGGCATATATAAAGACCGATTACAACGGTCAATTGAGCTTAGCTTGGGCTGTTTGTTTCGCGTAAAAGGCCGTAATTCGTAAATGACTTACAACCCAGTTACAACTACGGCATTTGTTTGGACCGTAATTCGTAACAGACTTACGCAACTCAGCTGTCATTCACTTGTAACCCAATTACTACTCACTTACAGCCTAGTTACAATTAATTTTGTGGACATGTAAATTTGTATTATTTTTTTATATTAATATTAATTTTTTAATATTTAACATTTTTAATATTTATTTGCAATATTAAACTTTTTAAATCACCAAATAGTTAATTTTGTGGTCAACTTTTTCACTTACGATTTACACATTACGGCAACCAAATACCGTAAAATACAATACACTTTCCCACTTATAACTTTATATTACCAACCAAACACCGTAAAACTTAAATGCATGTAATTCATTTACAACTGTAAAAGACTTTACCAATTACGACTTACGAATTACGACAACCAATGATCTGTTGTAAATAATCAAATCCTTTATTGCAAAAGAATGGATTAGATTGTTCTACCTTAACTACTACATCCACATTCATCTGATAATGAAGTCAGTGGTTCAAGATCTTCCTACAATCTTAGTTATAACTTCTATATTTTCACATAGGAACATGTGCATAATATAATTTCTACTTTAGAATACATCGGCTATGAGTAGTGGCCCAGCGAAACAAACTTGTTTATTTGAAGGTGATGGTATCGGTATGTTGGGTATATTTGGGGCAGATTGTTTCTTGCGGGTTTCTCGGTTGTCGATGATCTCGATCTACTTGATAATCAAGGACAAATACTGGACCACTTATATCTATGTGCTAACAAGGAAATATGCACAACTCTAACTGCTCTACAAGTATTCCTCCATTCATCTTTCTCTCTCTTCTCAAATTCCATCATTGGCTAAAGCAATGGAGTGGGTTCACATTGAAGGTGCCCCCCAACTTATCTCTGCTCTTGATTGCAGGAATCCAGCCTCATGATTTGTACCTGTTTCTACTTGCGCTCTCTTCTCAGTATGTGTCACTAACTTAAGCATTAGAGTGGGCTTGCCAAGAAAGTATCTACCTGCTCACTTTTGTTCTTGATTGTAGGACGCTAGCATCCTTTATAGATCGTGAGAAGAATTCATCAGAAGGCCATACTCACAAACCTGCAACAACGATGAATAAAAACTAGTGCATTATGTTGCAGGTCTGGAGATCAGGGCTTGCAAA
Source organism: Agave tequilana (assembly GCA_038442645.1). Taxonomy (NCBI): domain Eukaryota; kingdom Viridiplantae; phylum Streptophyta; class Magnoliopsida; order Asparagales; family Asparagaceae; genus Agave; species Agave tequilana. The sequence continues at coordinate 65,917 of JAVJIF010012632.1, forward strand.
TTTACTTGTAGGGGATTCTCAATTTTGGCAGCTGAATCTCTGACCTTGGAGCTGAATGCAACTAAACAGAAGGAAATCAAATTGTAGATAGGTTCGTAGCAACTCTTATTCAACTGCAGGAGGTAATATATCAAGACAATCTCCCTGCTGACTTACAGTTCCTTCTTCAAGCTGATGCAATGTCTGTAATCTGTACAATACTGTCAAAATTAATGGGTTCTCCGACTATCTTGTGTGTGTTGACATCTGCTTCTCTTTTCTAGCAAGTAATAACTCATGTTTTTGCCGTGCTCAAATAAAAATATAAAAGTTACACTACCAACACGCATTTCCCTCCTCTCATATGCTAGCTGACAATGAACACTCTTTCAAGAACATCATGTACTTGCAACATTTTCTCAACAATTTCTATGAAATTTATTTCTTTTTGCCCGGTGAGCCATTAGTATTTATTTGTCAACTGTAGATACTTATGAGAGAGAAAGTTTGAGCAGAACTAGGAAGAATTCATTTGGGTTTAAAACCTGTAAGTTGATACATTGAGAGGGCTTAGCAAGACTTCTTATTTTCTCTAGTATTCTTGTATTGGTTGAAATTTTGGCCAAAACACATTTCTTGAATCATCTGACAAAGTAATATAATATAGACCTCAACACAGCAGAGATTTTTCTTTGATTCTCACATATCATCCTATAAGTACCTTGTACTCCTGCAAATCCATATACAAATCCCTATAGACCTACACAGCAGAAACTTAATGCTGAAGGACGAGCTTGCTGCAACCAATGGAATGGGTTCCCTCAACGGTTTGAAGGCTTTTATGTGCCTTGCTCTTGCTGTATAGCTCCTTGTGCAGGGTGTCTTAGGTTTGTCATCACTGAGAACCATCACCTAGAGGATTTTGTGTGTAAAATGTGTATAATGTGATCTGATGAACCCTGCAGGAGGGATGTGAGCTCAGTTGGAACACTGTGGGCAGTTTACTCAGAAGCTCTGCTCCCCTCACCCACGGTGCTACACGGGATGTCCCAACATTGTCAATCTCTATTTTAATCTCGCTGTTGGTGAAGGTAATGCATGTCAAATTAATTTCTCAATAACAGCTTTTGCAACCTATTTTTTACTCTCATTACTCTCCTGTAGGTATGTTCCTTCCCAAGTTATGCAAAACCCAAACAAGCCTCGGTTCGAGAAACACAGACGCGCGCGCGCGCGCACAGTCTCCTAGTGTGGAAGTAAGCTGTTGAGTTTTCTCCCTGATGGGCATTAGCTCGAAACACACTAGGTGCAACATTAGCGCCGCCGACAAGGAATTAAAGCGCCTGGGCCCCTTGACCGGAGACGGTGACTGATCGACCTGTGCATTGTGGGCTCGGTTCACAGGCCTAGAGGACTGGGTTGCATTATAGGCTTGTCAATGTGCAATGTCCTGTGCAATGTCCGAGCGGTTTGGGATACCATATCCAATATGTGTGTATGTGTAGATAAACTTGTGTCCTTTCAAAAGGATTTGCGCCCAAATCTTTTCACCTCAAATACAACCCTCTGACATTCAAATAAAAGATCCACTCCGTTGAAGTTGATCTATATTATTTCAAGTATGTATAAACTAAATATCAAGTGTTTTGAATACTTTTTTGTCCATCCATCAAGCGACGCAAGATGGACGGCTGAAAGTAGTGAGTTTGTTAGATCTATATCTTTAGACATACAAATTCTCGACCGGCCATTTGATTATGATCTAAACGTTTAAAAACCCCTACAAACCAATATTTGTTAAGTTTCAAGTGTTCTACAACGTTAAACTAACCAACTCACTATTTAGGCCGTCCGTTTTTTCCTTACTTATGCATGGGCAAAAAGAAAACTAAAACAAAGTACATGCGAAAAAAGAATACAGATTCGATTTCATAACGATAAAAGAAAAGAGAGAAACTTTACACCGGTGTCACGCTCAGCACAAGCTTCATTCTTGTTCTTCTATGAAAGTCTGATCTCCTCTGAATTACATAAAAAATTAAAAATAAAAGAAAACCTAATTTACAATCTAAAAACCCTAAATTTATTTCTGTCCTCCCCTCTGTACTGTACTGGGCGCCCTTCTCTGTTACTCTGCAGGGGTATTTATAGGAGCTGGAAGACATAGAGTCCCAATACAACTCTCCCACGAAAGCTGGTATCCAGAATCATCTGGATTGCCGCGAAAACGCGGCCATGCGTTTTCGCGGCCAAGTATTGCCTGCTGGCCACGCGCTTTCGCGCGTGGCCTCCTCTGGTCCGTCCATTTGGGCTTATCTGTTTAGATCCGGCATCTCGACTCTTCAATTTGAAAATTCGGGATAACTTGGGAAGCAAGTTACCCTAAATCCAAATCTCTTCCAAAACGAATTTCATCCTTGCACTCTATTTATCCTCTTCCTGCGAGCATTTAGGGTTGAATAGAAGTCTATCCCTTTCCTCTTTTTAGCATTTGCAACTTTTGCACTTTGTAATTGCCACTTTGACATTTGTTAATTGCACTTTTGCACTTGGGCTTGGACATGGGCGTGGACATGGGCTTTTGGGCTTCTTTTGGGCTTTTATTTCTTTATTTTTTATTACTCAAGGCCTGCACACAATAAATAATAAAACATTAGTAAGTGTGCATAATTATAGGAATAAATATGAAAATGTGATAGTAAATGCAGTGATAAATATGCACTTTTTACTACCTATCACCGGTCGACCGCCCGGTCGACCGGGGCCGTTTCCAGAGAGCAGACACTCTCTGGTGGTCGACCATACGGTCGACCGGCCCATCCTGTGCACGTCTGTGCACGTCGGTCGACCATTCCGGTCGACCGGCTCCTGGTCCGGTCGACCGGTCGGTCGACCGCTAGAGCCTGGCAGGCCATTTACAGGTTTTAAACTTGGGTTTTTTTAATTTTAATTAAATCCCATAAAATTTCTAAAAATCCACAAAAATAAGTTCAGTAATATATTTTGATATACAAACATGTTTGAGCAAAATCAAAACATATTACAAACATTTTGATCTATTTTTGTAACTTAAAAATTTTGGCTAAAAACAAAAACTGTATTTTTTCAAAATAGATTTTTTCAAAACTTATTTTTTCAAAACTTCTCCAAATTCAAAAATAAGATATTTTAAATACTTTTAAAACATAGAGTGTATGAAATGATCCACTACACATACATGATGAAATATCTATATTTTTGACATTAAGCTCTAAAATAAGTTTGGTTAAAAACATGTATACTTTGAATTCCAAAAATCAAACGGTATTTTTCCAAAATGAAAATCCTTTTATGAAACTCATCTAAATCAAGAATGTGTGTGTATATGATATACTTGAGCAATCCACCAACTATTCTATCCTTTACATTTTATCTAAAAACAAAATCTTAACAAAAACAAACCTAGACTCAAGTCTTGATCTTGAAGGTCTTCACTTGAAGTCTTCTTCTCTTCTTGACTTGGTCCAAACTTGATCCAAAGAGCTAGACTCCTCTTGAGTACTTGATGTGGTCTTGATACATAGGCTCTTGAATCAAACCGTGCTAGCTCCAAAACTTGACTTTAAATCCTTTGTTGAAGCTACATACCAACTAAGATCTTGATCATAAATCTGAGACTAATCAAACACAAGATCATTAGTACTATAACTACATGACTTGATCATCATCAAAACTAGAGTGATGGGCCTTTGGGCCAACAATTTCTCCCTTTGTGATGATGATAAAACTCATGAAGTTATATATGCATGGATTAAAGTAAAGCTTCGAAGAAGCTCCCTCTTAACTCATGCATCACAATAAACAATAATATATGGCAATGAAGCATATGAATCTAAACAAACATGTATGCAAATATAAGGAGATAAACATGCCAATCAAGCATGAAACCCATCAAATTCTTTTCTTCTTTTTGCTAAACAAAACAATATGCATAAACAAGAAATCTTTCTCCCCCTTTATGTATAAAGTAAGAAAAACATGCATATATACTAAAATACTTCTCCCCCTTTTTGTCAATCATCAACAAAGGGGTTAAGTAAACACAAAATAATGTTCTCCCCCTCTTTGTTATAAACAAAAACAACAAAAAAATAATCAACAAAAGGGTGAACTCAAATCAATCATAAAAGATATATGCGATATACATTCATGAAGAGGAAGACGCTAAGTTAACTTCCCTACATATATGCATTACATGAAGAAGGGATGACAAGTCCTAACTCACATAACGCATAATATGCAATACATAAGAGGAGATGTGTAGCTCCCCCTACACACGTGCATCGCATAAAGAAGAGTTGCCAAGCTCCTCAATATAAGATACACTCAACATGAATCTATATGTAGAAGAGATGTTAAGATCCCCTTGCATATAGGCAATACATATCAAAATATTTTTAAGAATCCAATTGTAACTAAACAATGCAAATTTTGAATTCTAATGGTAATTGAAACATTTTACCAATTGAAATAACAATGAAATTTTGATACCAATGAAAGAAAATATTTTATATTTTGATACCAATTTAAATTTTCATAGATACCAATTGAAATAAATAGTTCAATAGATACCAATTGTAAAAATACCAATTGAAGATAATGCATAAGCTTATATAAAAAGTACCAATTGAGAAATCAATTGAAAATTAAGATTTGAATTAAGCTTATCATAAACATAATTTATGCTTTAAACATATAAATATCTTATAAATCAAGCACAAGTAAATCATATATATGTATGAAAATGAAAATACCAATAGAATTTGATATTATATGAAGCATACATATATAAAAATAAAATATGAGTATATACAAAAAATATTAATTGAGATACCAATTGAAAATATGATGTAAATCAAGTATATAACTCATAATAAACTACCCTATATATGCACAAGATAAAAGATTCTCAATAAGGCTTACAAGGCATACTCGCCCATCCGTTCGCCCATGACGGGGTAGGTAGGGGTTTTCAAAAAAATAGGTGTTTGAAAATATTTTTATAGTGAAAACACTACCAAATGAAGAATAAATAACTAGTTAAAATAATTTTTGAAAAACTAGTTAAAGATTCTTCAGAATATGAAACCAAATCATAAGTATATCATGAAACATACTAAATACATAGGAGTTGTCACTCAAGATCTATAAAGCTCATAAAGACTCATGAAAATATAGTCATGAGAAAACAAATTAAATATGAGTGCACAAACAACATGTGAATAGCATATTCATGAAAATAGTCAATGAAGCTCAAAATAAATATCACTTAAACAAGTAAAAAACATGAAAATTTATTTTTCATTTAAAAACAAACTTCTAGGTATATGCATGATTTATCCAAAACTAACAATATGCATACATATCCCAAACATACAAAGAGTCCATAATATAAATTGCATGAAGGCAAATGACTGAAGAGGTATACATGTATATTTATTAGATTTGAAATAAAAATTTTATATACATGAAGCAAAACATGAAAATAGGCAAAATAAGTGTAAATGAGGAGATCATCAAAACTAGGCTATACATGTGCATATAGTGAGTACAAATGAACAATGAAGTGCAAAACGTTACTCACTACTTGTACACGTATATACACAAGTTTTGACAAAAACTACATTTAAACAAGTTATATACCTCATAAGTACAAAACAAATAAAACATGAACATGCTAAAAATATCATATATGAAAAAACATGTAAATAAAATAGGAGTTTAGAGATAGTTACCAAACCAAAGAACTATGCTCTAATTCTCCAAAACATGGTGGTTGTCCCACCAGACCTCCTTGATAGCGGTGCATCAAATGTGTGTCCATCAAGTCCATTCATCCACCATCAAGGCACCAAATCTCTCACGTTTTGTGAGAGCCCGCACCTACATCAAATACAAAAGGTGAAGATTTTGGTACCCATTTTCTTTTGGGTCCACGGGGGTTAGCATCTAATGGAACCCAAACATTTTTCTTATTAGCAAAATTTAAAGAGTTTATTTTATCATAACAAAATCTTGCTAAATGGCCTTTTCGGCCACAATGTGTATACTTATACACTCTAGGATGCATATGTGTATGAGTGTGATCGTGGCGTGCAAAATGTGCATATGCATGATGAGGGTGATATGCATGAACATGGGGAACTTGTTTCTTTTGAAACAAGGATTCCAATCTTTTATGGTTAAATGCACATGTGCACAAAGTTGAGCTCAAACAATTTATTTTATTTTTCAAAAATTTAATCTCATTTTGATTAATAGTGGCATGTAAAGCATGGTATGAATCATTTTTCTTTTTCCTTTTAGAAACATTTTCTTTTTCTTTTTCAACAATTTTTCTTTTCAAAGAAGTGTTTTCAAGCAAAGCAATTTCCTTTTATTTTTCCACCAAAACAACTTTATTTTTTAAAGTAGTGTTTCCTTCACAAAGATCATTCAATTTAGAGAGCAAGGAAACATTTTCATTTTTCAGAATTTCATTTTCTTTTTCAATGCATGCAACTTTATTTTTAAAAGAATCATTTTCTTTTAACATGCATGCAACTTTATTTTTAAAAGAATCATTTTCTTTTAACATGCAATCAAATTTCTTTTTCAAATTCTTGTTATCCTTTTTAATCATGCCATACTTTTCAAGTAATTATTGACAAAAAGATGCAAGCTCATCATATGACATTTCAACATCTTCATCTAGGTCGGATTCAGTATTTACCTCAAGGGGGTTATCCCCTTGGACTATGTAGCATACATTGGAAGCGTCACTTTCAACATCCGAGTCGCTTCTCGCATAGTATTGTTCTTGTTCATCAAGGGAGATCAAAGAGTTCCATACTACAAAAGCCGAATCAAGATTAGCAACCCTAGATAAATAATCATCATTTAGGGTAGATCTTAAAACATGTAGGGTTTTTGCATTAGCCTCAATATTTTTGCCATTTAAACAATAAGAATCTCTAGTAGTGGTAAAATAAACATGAATGCCTAGGGCTTTGAGGTATAAAGACATCTTAACCTTCCAAGTTTGGATGTTAAGAATGTCAAAGGTGGGAGGTGACATGAAATCCATGGTGTGTGAACAATTATTGTGATTAGCTAAAATAAGGATCTTTAACTCTAGGTTGTTAGACCCAAATCAAGAGCACGTGACTCTGGTACCAATTGTAATCACCTAAAGGGGGTGAATAGGTGATGAGCTAATCGAATGGACAATTAATGCGAAATTAAAACTTATTAATGCAAACTAAAAACTTCTTAAACTAAACACCAAGTATAACACAAGAGTGTAGCCGGATTCCCCGTGAAGGGCTCTGGACTAACTCCTCAAGATTCCTCTAAATAAGAGTTGAGGTGCCGCGTTGGCTCTCTTGGTTGAATATAAGTGTTAGCAAACAATCCCCAAGCATATAACAATTAAACACACAATATATCAAGCATATAAAGATAAAGACAATATTAGCAAGTAAGATATAAAGACAAGTAAGAGATAGAGAGAGAGCAATCGCAAACACGGGATATTTGTTTCGAGGTTTGAGCACACTTGCTCTACGTCCCCGCCTTCAACACTATGAAGGATCTTCACTAAAATTGATCCCACCGGATCACTTGGTGCCGCAACACCTACAAGGAGTTCCCACTAGAACTCTTGGACTCTCTAGTCCCTCTCTTATCCTGAACACACCGCAAGCCCACAAGCTCGCCGAGGCCACACCTCAAACACCGAGTTCTCACTAGAACTCGAAACAATGCGAACACACACGTCCGCCTTCTCAAAGCAAAGATGAAGTCTTTGGTCATCACAACACTTTGATCACCTAAAAACAATCTCACAATAACACTTCTATAGGATGAATATATCAATGGATAGCTCAAGTGTTTGTGAGAAAAACTAGGATGGAAGTTGTGGTGAAAAACACAAGAAATCACTTTTCAAAACACTCTTGATAAACACTCTTTTGATTTGAAAATGTAGCTCTAAAACATGTGGATATAACCACTGAAATGGGTATGCAAGAATAGCCCAAAACTCTTCTAAAAATCTTGTTTTAAAACAACCCATGATAGTCCCTTTAAATAGGCAATCAAAAACTAGCCGTGTTGGCCCAAAGGCCTATCACCCTAGTTTTGATGATGATCAACTCATGAAGTTATGTTTACTAATGATCTTGTGTTTACTTAGTGACAGATTTATTATCAAGATCTTAGTAGGTGCATAGCTCAACAAAGGATAAAATGTTAAGATTTGGAGCTAGCACGGTGTGATCCAAGGAGTTTTTGGATCAAGCTTGGACCAAGTCAAGAAGATAAGAAGCCTTCAAGCGAAGACTTTAAGAAGATGAAGACTTGTGTCTAGGTATAAGATTTTGTTTTAGTAAAAATGTAAATGATAGAATAGTGGTGGATTGCTCAAGTAGATATCACACACACACTCTTGAATTTGTTGTATTTTCATAAAAGAATTTTCAGTTTAGAAAAGACTTTCATTTTGGAAAAATATCATGTTTGGTTTTTGGTATTTGCATATATATATATATATATATCTTTCAACCAAAACCAGGTTTATGCTTATTGTCAAAAACATAGATATTTCATCTTGATTGTGTAGTGGATCATATCCATACACACTATGCTTTAAAAGTATATCTTGTTTTTGTATTTGATGATTGGAAAAATATTGTTTTGAAAAATACAGTTTTTATCATGAGCCAAATATTTCCAAGTTACAAAAATAGTCCAATCTTTTATAACATGCCTTGATTTTGTGCAAGCATGTTTGTATTTCAAAGTATATTGGTTAAACTATTTTTGTAGATTTTTATGTATTTTATGAGATTTTATTTAAGCCTAAGAGACAAACTTTTTAATCCCAGAAAACTGTTTCAGGCTTCAGATAAGTCAACTTGCCTCCTTATAAGTCGACTAATCCTGGAGTCGGCTGACCGGACCGGTCGACCGACGTGCACAGATGTGCACGCCTTTGTGTACTGGAGGACGGCCGACCGTGCCGGTCGACCGCTCCAGAGAGCTCTGCTCTCTGGAAAGTTCTGCCGACCGCACGGGTCGACCGACAGAGAGTTGGACTCTCAGCTCCAGTGGGTCGGTCAACTCTGGCGGTCGACCGTGGCTCCAACGGTCTGATTTCCGACCGTTGACGGTCTGATTTCCGACCGTTGGCGGTCGACCGCACCGGTCGACCGGCAGTTCTGACAAAGCCCCAACGGCTAGTTTTTGACAGCCTATATATTTGGGGGTTTATGGACTGTTTTGGGAGAAGATTTTGGAGACTCTTAGAGCCAGTTTTTCCCATTCATTTCAGAGGTTTTTCTCCATAAAATAGAGCCAATATTTCCAATTAAAAGGAGAGTTTATCAAGAGTGTTTAAAAGAAAGTCTTTAAGTTTTTCCTCCACCTTTCTCATCCTTGTTTTCTTACACCACACTTGAGCTATCCATTGATTATTCATCCTATAGGTGTGTTGTAGTGAGATTGTTTTTAGGTGATCAAAGTGTTGTGATCACCAAAGACTTCATTTGTTCTTTGAGGAGACGGGCAAGTGTGCTCGTGGTTGTTTTGAGTTCGGGTGCGAACTCGTGTTGATTGAGGTGCGGCCTCGGCGAGCCGGTGGGCTTGCGTGTGTACGGGACTAGGGAGTCTGAGGGCTTGTAGGTGTTGCGACACCGAGGAGAGATCCATTGGGATCTTGCATAGTGGAAATCCTTCGTGTGTCGAAGGCGGGGATGTAGAGCAAGTGTGCTCGAACCTCGAAACAAACCCTTTGTGTTTGCGATTGCTCACTCTCTCTCTTTGTCTCTTATTTATATCTTGCATACTTTTATTGTCAATCTTTATATGCATGATATATTCCTTGTGCTCATATTGATATACTTGCTTGGGATTGTTGCTAACACTTGTATTCAACCAAGAGAGCCAACGCGGCACCTCAACCCATTCAAGGGGAATCTAGAGGAGTTTGTCCAGAGCCCTTCACGGGGAATTCGGCAACACTCTTGTGTTATACATAGTGTTTAGAGTAAAAGATTTAATTAGGTAATAATTGTTTTTAGCTTCCGCATTATTTACATCATTTACCATTAAGTGACCTTTAGATTAGCCTTCACCTATTCACCCCCCCCTCTACGTGAACCTACAAGCCGTTAGGAGCCAGGATGACCTGTCGGTCGACCGCCCGGTTGACCAGCCAACGGTCAGAATTCTGACCGTTGTGCCAGCGGTCGACCGGCCGGTCGACCGTGGCAAGGATACAGAGAGCTGAGCTCTCTGCCGGTCGATCGCCCGGTCGACCGGGGCCGTTTCCAGAGAGCACACTCTCTGGCGGTCGACCGTGCGGTCGACCGCCCCATCCTGTGCACGTCTGTGCACGTCGGTCGACCATTCCAGTCGACCGGCTCCTGGTCCGGTCGACCGGTCGGTCGACTGCCAGAGCCTGGCAGGCCATTTACAGGATTTAAAACTTGGGTTTTTTATTTTTAATTAAATCCCATAAAATTTCTAAAAATTCACAAAAATAAGTTCAATAATATATTTTGATATACAAACATGTTTGAGCAAAATCAAAACATGTTACAAACATTTTGAACTATTTTTGTAACTTAGAAATTTTGGCTAAAAACAAAAACTGTATTTTTCCAAAATAGGTTTTTCCAAAACTTATTTTTTCAAAACTTCTCCAAATACAAAAACAAGATATTTTAAACACTTTTAAAGCATAGAGTGTATGGAAATGATCCACTATACATACATGATGAAATATCTATATTTTTGACATTAAGCTCTAAAATAAATTTGGTTAAAAACATGTATACTTTGAATTCCAAAAATCAAACCGGTATTTTTCCAAAATGAAAATCTTTTTATGAAAACTCATCTAAATCAAGAGTGTGTATGTGTATATAGTATACTTGAGCAATCCACCAACTATTCTATCCTTTACATTTTATCTAAAAACAAAATCTTAACAAAAACAAACCTAGACTCAAGTCTTGATCTTGAAGGTCTTCACTTGAAGTCTTCTTCTCTTCTTGACTTGGTCTAAACTTGATCCAAAGAGCTAGATTCCTCTTGAGTACTTGATGTGATCTTGATGCATAGACTCTTGAATCAAATCGTGCTAGCTCCAAAACTTGACTTTAAATCCTTTGTTGAAGCTACACACCAACTAAGATCTTGATCATAAATCTGAGACTAATCAAACACAAAATCATTAGTAGTATAACTATATGAGTTGATCATCATCAAAACTAGAGTGATAGGCCTTTGGGCCAACAATACATATATATATACATATATATATACACATATATATAGAGGGTTACTGTACTTCAGTCGCCAGTTGAAAGAGTTTCTCAACCGCAAGACATGGTAATATAATAGCCACGAATTTGTCATTAATTTTAGCAGACAAAAACCAAAAAATTCCCGCCCGAGTAAGTCTCAGTCACTTCAACAATCACTTTGATGAAAATACTCTCACTCACAACTTTTTACTGTATGTAAAACCTTTCCTTTAAAAAAAAATTACTTATATGAAATTTTTAGTTCATCTATCCGAAAAGTTTAGTGTTATTATTTCCTAAAATTTTTTATCTTTTTCGCTCAAAATTTTGTTTTTTAAAAAAGCTCTGATCAAGATTGCGCCCAAGAAATTATCTGCGGAAAAAGGTATAGGGAAAACCTAGAAATTTTTTTTTAAGGTTTTGTAAGCCTTAATAGTTATATTTTTCAGTTTTGATACCCTTTCTTTTTTTGTTTTTTTACAAAAAATTCCATATTTTAATTTAAGTTCAATTAAAAGTGTATAATGAACTACATTTTGTCGGGAAAATTCTTATTTTTCTTAAAATTTTCAAGAATCTTGATTTTTAAAAATAAATTAGTTAAATTTTTTTTTTTAAAAGCTTGTGACCATTGTCGCAAATAAGAAAGAAAGAGTCACTTTTTTTTAAAGAAGTAAGAATCTTTAATCCAAATCACAATTTAAGATGAAAAGAAAAATAGGAATTAACGATCTTATTAGAGATTTATTTTTTATTTTAATTTTTTAATTTTTTTAACACAGCGATCAAGGTCAAAAGTTATTTTTTTTCATTCCCTTTTTTGTCAACTTGGGTCGCAGTTATTTATATTAGCGTCTTATGTTTATGCGACCTTGGTCGCAGTCTTTAAATTTTTTTAAAAAATTATTAACGTCCGTTTTTTTCAGATTATTTTTTTTAAAATCGAGCGATTGATGTTGCAGTGTTGCTGTCCGTTTTCTCATTTTTGGGAGTCTGGTCGCAGTCTGTTCTAATAATTTAGCCTAATAGGATACTGCGACCCTAGTCGAAGTATGAACAAACAAAGACCCCTTCATAGTAAATTATTTGCGTTAATTAGAAAATTGTGTCCCGTCGCAGTGTAAAAAAATAGTGTGACGTTGGTCTCCATGTTTTATGTTCTGCTAAATTAGCTTAATAGGACATGCGACCCGGTCACAGTATGAAGAAACAAAGGACCTCATTGGTTAATTATTTGGTTTAATTATGAACTTGCGACCACTCTCGCAATGTAATATATCAGTGCGACCTTAGTACTAATGTTGTTAATGTTTCTGCATTTATAGGTAAGCAAGAACTGAAAGTTCGTCCTATGAGATCGAGCCTAAAACCTATGTGTGAATTCATAAGAAAATTTAAAAAGCACATTCAGGCTGAATTTGTCAATGCGATGAAGGAGACCCCGTTTGGTCTAATTTTTACATGGCCTTCTACAATGAGGAGTTCGGTGCTAAAAAAAGACCTAAAATCAAATATAAGTGTGCTAAAAAAGTACATTCAGGCTGATTAGTCTACAATTCTACATTATTATATCACATTTTCCTACTGATTTATGAATAAAATGTCCATTTAAACCCTATTTTAGTCTCTCTTGCAGATAAATCAAGAGTCTAAGGGCAAAGGAGTAATAAGAGCTTAATTAAATCCATTTTTGGATAATTAAATCTGAATTTCTTGGAGATCAAGTAAGGGTGCTTCTAGAAGATGCATTGAATCTAGACCCTTGCGCACGCCAGACAAATATCCAGGCGAAAATAGCAGAATCCGAATATACCAGGAAGGTCCTCGAAGCCAGGAGAAGTTCCTCGCCAAAACCAGGGACCTAAGTCCCTGGTTTTGCCGCGAAAACGCGGCAATAGCCACGTTTCCGCGGCAGTGTGATGGGTCCACATGTCGATCTTCAACACATGGACCTGTCTCGTCTTCTAGAAACCTCTTTTGCTTATATATAACCCTGCAGAGGCCCAAAAAGGAAGCAGATTTGGATTTAGCTTAGGTTTTCTTTCTTTTAATGTAGGGTAGTGTAGGTGTTCTTCTTTTTTTATTTTGTATTTTCTTTTCTTTTTAGATCACATATTAGGGCAGAGAGATTCAGAGAGAGATTGATGTAATATATGGTGACAATCTATGTAAAGGTGTCTTCTTTCTTCTCCATTGTAATCTTCTCCATCTTTTACATAATACTTAGCTAATTTCTTCTTTTCATGGCAATCTAACTACTAACCACTAACCATCTAACTACTTACTTAATAATTTCACATGAATCTAATAGCCTCTACAAGGTCTTGCTCTTGTAAGAGCCATTGATGGCTCATGATGATAGATTCTAACATTCTAACATTTCTAACACATAACCCACTAACTTGCTAACTTGCAATGTCTTCTTTATTTCATGCTCACCTCTAATCGGTTTTGATGTTTTAATAGTACCTTACAACTTGTTGTGTGGTATGTATGTGTTGTTTGAATGTAGAAGAACAATCTTATTGGCCATACTTTGTATAGTCTCTTGAAACCAAGGACTAGTGATGGCCAAGGATCCATGTGAGGCAACTATCACTAAGAGGTTAGAATAGTTAGTGGAGCAATTAGTACTTAGTAGTCATGAGTTTTCTTTTATCTTGTTTTAAAAACCAATTTCCAAACTCTTTTATCATTTTTCAAAACCTTTTCTTATTTCATTTTCTTTTATCTCTCATTTTCTACTTTCTTGTTTTACTTTACCAATTCACAACCATTTCTCTTTTGTTTTCACATCGACGTTTTCATCGCCTTCTTACATATCACTTCTAGATTTTTTTTCTTTTCTTTTTCTAATTCTTTTAGCAAAGAAGAATTGTTAACAACCAACGTGAATAGAAACTGTTAATGCTTCTATTGCCTCCCATCCCTGTGGATTCGACCCGTTAAGCCAATGCTATAACGAAAGTATCGAGGGAACATTAGCATACATACATAATTTCACTGATTTCATAAAACACACATTCTCAAGTGCTGATTCCGTCACGATCAAATTTTTGGCGCCGTTGCCGGGGATGAGAATGGTTGAAACTCACGTTTTTATTAACATTTTCTTCTCTGTTTTGGTGTACAAGGCAATTTTTGCAGAATTTTTACATTGCAGAAGTCTACTCCTGCTTGTCTTTCCCTGCTCTAGAAAGCATAAATCTTGCTTCCAAAACTTTGCCACAGAAATCAAAGAAAAGCGGCGCAACCGCGGCATATTGTTGGCAATTGTACTTTTTCTTTTGTAGAGAATTTGCAGGTTGCATATATTGTTATATTCTGATGCCAATTTTCTGCTTTGATTGCCTAAACACTATAATGAATTAAAGAGCTAAAATACGATATTTGGACGCTTTTAAAACAGTTTAGATATTTGCATTTAGGCACGTGTCAATTTAATTCCAATATATTGTATTTTGTTCTGTTGTTGTGATATGGACTGAGGTGTACATATGACATTGCATATAGCATAGGATAAACACGTGGGTGATTTATCGCTTTGTGTTATACTTTTGTCTATATTGCATAATTGCACGAATTGGACTTAAGGGCAAAACCCATACAAGATAAGGTGAGAATTTCATCACCCTTCCTTAACCCAAAAACCACCTCCTCACTCACACAACCCAAACCCTAATAAAAATTGATAGACGTTGGCCCTTAGGGACATCTCAGACTCATTAAGAGATTGACCGAGGGTGGAATGTTTTGAATCTTACTCTTGTGAAATCGGTGTCTAAGGTTAGGGATTAAGCGCTTACGCCTCGAAGATACCATGGTTTGGCGTAATTAAGGCCCGTTGCTTGCACACGGATACCTCACACCGTATTTTGCCCCTACCTGACTGATTAGCTTGTGGTCGGATTCAAGCAACAATCTCCTTTGGGTAATCGACCAGTTAGGAGTCGTCTAGGTTTAGGTCAACCCTAATATAGGCTTGGTGTTGATTTTTTTCTTTTTGTTTCTATGTTTATTTTTTTTCTTTTTTGTTTGTGATTGTTTGTGAAATGGAATTCAACAACAACAATTCTTTCAATCCTAATTTGAATTCATATTTCACATCGACCCCATTTGTTTCGAAAAATTCCTACCCGGTTTTTCACAATATGAACCAACCAAATACACCGGG
Organism: Agave tequilana; assembly: GCA_038442645.1. Taxonomy (NCBI): domain Eukaryota; kingdom Viridiplantae; phylum Streptophyta; class Magnoliopsida; order Asparagales; family Asparagaceae; genus Agave; species Agave tequilana. Next base: position 81,400 of record JAVJIF010012632.1, read on the forward strand.
TTGGACTTATCCGAATCAATATAACCCATACCCTTAATCTTATGACTATAATTTCAAAAATAAAATTAACTCATCATAAAGTCAATGAGGATTCACCTCCTCCGAGTCTAATTTTTCACCACCTTGTCCACAATTTTCATAATTTTCACAATCTCTATTCCCCAATTTTGCATCCTATACTCCTTTTCCTGGACCAACCGTTGAAGAAAAATCTGAGTTAGAAAAGAGTATAGAAGTTGTACAAGTCATGCTTGAGTCACAACAAAAGAAGCTCAATTCACCAATTCCACAATATTTTCATAATTCACACTCAGTTTCACCTATTTAGAATAACCAACCGTCTACCCTGAAAATGAGTATGGAGTGCTTTCGTGAGTCTGAGCTTCAATCTCAAAACGTGTTGGACTCACAATCTTCACTATCTTTCCAAAACTAGGATTCTTATACTCCCTTTCTAGACCATTCACTTGAAGAAAAATCACATGTGGAAAAGAGTATAGAAATCTTGCAGGAGTCTGCGTTACAATTTCAAAAATATTCTTCTCAGTCTATTGATAGGTTGGAAACACAATTGAGTCAATTGCTCAACATTTATAGGAATGAGAAAACTCTCTCTTATCAACCTCTGACTAATCTAAATATCTCTAACTCTATCAATTTGACTCATGACTCTTATAGTTTTGGAAACCAAGATTCCTACACTCCCATTCTAGAGCATCCACTTGAAGAAACATCACATCTAGAAAAGAGTATAGAAGTCTTGCAGGAGTCCGTGCTACAATTTCAAAAATCTTCTGCCCAGTCTATCAATAGGTTGGAAACACAATTGAGTCAGTTTGTTAGTATTTATAGGAATGAGGAAACTCTATTTTATCAACCTTTGACTAATTCAGATTCCCTAACTCTATTAATCTGACCCATGACTCTTGTCATTTTGGAAACCAAGATTCAATTTCAACACACTCATCTGAACTTGACCAAACTTCAAATGTTGAAAATCCCATTGACATTTTGACAAGTTATCCTTTTCCTGAGATTGAACTTGAGCATGAATATAATCCTGAACCTCAACTTGGTAATTCAATTCCACTTCCTGATTCAATAATGACTGAGGTGTTTTTACCTGATTTCAGGCCTTTTCCCGAGTCAGTATTGGATCCTATGCCAATCTATCGTGAAATTGAATCACCTATCTTTTATGATCAATAATTGAACTTGACCAATTTCATACTTTTGAATGTCCCATTGACATATTGGCAAGTTCTCATTTTTATGAAATTGAACTCAATAAGGACTGTGACTTTGATCCTCAAATTTGTGATCCAATTCAAATTCCTGAATCAATATTGACTCTTATTTTGTTACCCAACTTGAGTAACATTTTAGAGTCAGTTTTGGTTCCCATACCTGTTATTCTTGAACTTGAATCACCTATCTTAGAAAGTCACATTTTGTTGTGAGAAAATGAATGTGGATTAGAATTTCAACTTCTTGATTTGGACTCACTTCCTGAACTAATCTTGACTCCAGAACCTTCACTTGACTTAAGTCAAATTCCCGAGTCAGTAGTCATTCCTGTGCTTCCTGGGTCCAAATCAATCATTTCATCTTTTCACACTCCATTTTGGGATAAGGGTGTTAATAATAATGACTCTGAAATTATTTTGAAAATTTGAAAATTAGATGAGGTAAAATTCATAATAAAAATCATTCATATATAGATCATTCTAGTGGGTTGTATTTTAGAGGTATCTGGTGGGTTCCTCCAGACTCCACGCAAATTGGATTGAGCTGCATTTCGTGGACCAATCAGACCACCACCGGAACCACCACCTTGAGGTGATTTTTCCTTCCCTCTCTATTTGTTTCATGCATATATATATTCACGATGCATTGAGGACAATGTATAAGGTAAATGTGGAGGAGGGTTTACTAATATAGAGTTTTTAGATTTTTTTTCTTTTTCTCTTCTTTTAGGATACTTTTAAAAATCTTCCCTTTTCGTATAGGAATTTCTCTTTCTTTAAAACTTTTTGAAATAAAAGACAATATTTTGATCTATTTTTTAAGAAAATTAAGATGATCTTAGAAATTAAGGAAGCCTTAATTATGATATCTTAAATCTAGTTGAAATAATGAATCTTGTTTAAAATTATAAGTGAAGTAAGATAAATTGGAGAGATAATTTTATCTTGAATTTTTTGCCCTAGATAGTTTGCACTTCACACATACACAATTTTTAGGATGAAAACAAAGACCTAAAATACCATAAAGCAAAAATAAATAAAAAGAAAAAATATATATTATATACGAAAAAATCAGTTATTAAACTGGATAATTATGCCTCAAGAAGCATGATTATTCACGCCTAACGGTGGTCAAAAGAAACAAATAATCCCCCTTAGTTTTGTGGCCTTATTTACTCAAGTACTTAAACTCGAGGGATGTTTTCTCATCTGGTGCCCTAAAACCGTCTGGTCTGGGAGTCATGGATAAAAAGCTCGCTACATAGGTGAATTAGAAAGCATAATGAAGCTAAAGGAAGGAAAAAAAAGAGAAAAAAAGAATATATATATATATATATATATATATATATATATATATATATATATAAATGGCTTGATGATTAGAGTTGAAATCTCAGAAATTTTCACTATAACAAAGTGCATATTATCTAGGTTTTATGAAGGATAAAATATTGAACCCAATTTTGAATTCTTACCTTAATTGAAGACAAGATCTTGCATATAGACTAAGTTTAGGAAAAAATAATTTTTGGTGAACTTATAATCTTAGATCGCTTATATTTTTGAAAAAATATTTCATAAACTTGTCTCTCTTTCAAAATGCATTTTCAAAATACTAACATTTGTCTTCTTTCTTTATGGATTTTATGGGTGCAATCCGCTAAAATCCCTCAGGAGACAAAACTCCTCCTCTAGGGGAAACCTAGAAGTTTAACGGCTTGTTGCACACGCTCAGTGCAATCGCGTCACCTGCAAAAGTGGTGTAATAATATTTGCACTATAGTTTTTCTTTTCTTGTTTTGCTCTGGACGAGCAAAAGATAAGTGTGGGGGTGTGATTAGTCTACAATTCTACATTATTATATCTCATTTTTCTACTGATTTATGAATAAAATGTCAGTCTAAACCGTATTTTGGTCTCTCTTGCAGATAAATCAAGAGTCTAAGGGTAAAGGAGTAATAAGAGCTTAATTAAACCCATTTACGGATAATTAAATCTAGGTTTCTTGGAGGCCAAGTAAGGGAGCTTTTAGAAGATGCATTGAACCTAGACCCTTGCGCACGAGAGACGAATATCCAGGCGAAAATATACCATGTAGGTCCTCGAAGTCAGGAGAAGTTCCTCGACAAAACCAGGGACCTAAGTCCCTGGTTTTGCCACGAAAACGCGGCTATCCCTGGTTTTGCCGTAGAAACGCAGCAATAGCCGCGTTTCTGCGACAATGTGGTGGGTTCACGCATCGATCTTCGGCGCGTGGCCCCGTCTCGCCTTCTAGAAACCTCTTTTGCCTATATATAGCGCTGCAGAGGCCCGAAACGGAAGCAGATTTGGATTTAGGCTAGGTTTTCTATCTTTTAGTGTAGGATAGTGTAGGTGTTCTTCTTTTATTTTCTATTTTCTTTTCTTTTTAGATCATATATTAGGGCAGAGAGATTCAAAGAGATAAAGAGAGAGATTGATGTAATAGATGGTGACAATCTATGTAAAGGTGTCTCCTTTCTTCTCCATTGTAATCTTCTCCATCTTTTACATGATGCTTAACTAATTTCTTCTTCTCATAGCAATCTAACTACTAACTACTAACCATCTAACCACTTACTTGATAATTCACATGAATCTAATAGCCTTTATAAGGCCTTGCTCTTGCAAGAGCCATTGATGGCTCATGATGATGGATTCTAACATTCTAACATTTCTAACACCTAACCCACTAACTTACTAACTTGTAATGTCTTCTTTATTTCATACTCACCTCTAATCGGTTTTGATGATTTAATAGTAGCTTGCAACTTGTGTGGTATGGATGTGTTGTTTGAATATAGAAGAACAATCTTATGGGCCATGCTTTGTATACTCTCTTGAAGCCAAGGACTAGTGATGGCCAAGGATCCATGCGAGGCAACTATCACTAAGAGATTAGAATGGTTAGTAGAGCAATTAGCAGTTAATAGCCATGAGTTTTCTTTTATCTTGTTTTAAAAACCAATTTCCAAACTCTTTTATCATTTTCCAAAACCTTTTCTTATTTCATTTTCTTTTATCTCTCATTTTCTACTTTCTTATTTTGTTTTACCAATTCACAACCATTTCTCTTTTGTTTTCACATCGACGTTTTCATCGCCTTCTTACCGATCACTTCTGGATTTTTTTTTTTTTTTTTTCTAATTCTTTCAATAAAAAAGAATTGTTAACAACTGACGTAAATTGAAATTGTTAATGTTTCTATCGCCTCCCGTCCCTGTGGATTCGACCTGTTGAGCCAATGCTATAACGGAAGTATCGAGGAGGGAACATTAGCACACATACATAATTTCACTGATTTCATAAAACACACGTTCTCAAGTGCTGGTTCGCCCCCGATCATCGAGCCTAAAGGCTATGTGCGAATTCATAAGAAAATTTTAAAAGCACATTCAGGCTGATTTTGTCAATGCGATGAAGGAGACCCTGTTTTGTCTAATTTTCATGGCCTTCTATAATGAAGAGTTTGGTGCTGAAAAAGGCCTAAAATCAAATATAAGTGTGCTAAAAATTGTACACCAGTATGATAGGGATGCAAGGACTTTTTTAATTGGGGTCAACCAAGTTGATTAAATAGTACATCAACCAAATTGCTCATAATGCTTCTGTAAATCTTTAATCGATGTGTCTCATGAGAGTAAAAGTGATGGACCTTATTCGCGCTTAATAATTCATATGAATGAGAATCAACAAACTTGGTGGTAACCCAAAATCTTCGGTCTAATAATAAACGAAGACGCACATGCATCTCAGCAGGACAAGCAACTCTAGTGTCGATTCGACGGTGACTGTAAGCCCATCTTGTCTTTTGTCACACAACTTCTTCACACCCTCCTTGTTGCAACAAAATTTCTGCAAATAACTTCATGAGGAGGCCTCCGTGACTTATCTATTCCTTTTCTTCTCATGTCAAAACCTCTGTTCCTTGTATAAGAATTATAGAAGTTGTATGCTTCATCATCTGTGAAAAACTGTTTTCCTAAAAAAATAACTGAGCTTCCAGACATTTCTACATGTGAATTCAGATCCTACAAAATAAAATTTTAAATTAAATAAAAAAATAATTGAAAATCACACGTCTGAACTATAATAAATAAAACTGCGACTAAGATCGCAGATGTAATGATAGATATAACTTTTGAATAAAAGACTGCGACCGTAATCGCAGTTCTCCGTATGGCTAGGTTTTTAAAAAAAATGTGAAAATAACTGAGAAAATTTGTCATTAATATATACTGTGACCTTAATTCGCAGTTCTTAAAATTTAGTGTATTAAATAAATAATTTAAAATCACACGTCTGAATTATAATAAATAGGACTGCGACTAAGGTCGCAGTTGTCAAGATAGCATTGATCACTGAAAAATGATTTTAATACATACTGCGATCGTAGTCACTGTTCTTACAATTTAGTGTATTAAATTAAATAACTGTGATTAAGATCACAGTTAACAAAACTGTGACATTGTTACTGAAAAAGACTTCAGTAAAAGTGATTATATTGTTTTGTAAAACGAAATCTAGGTCGCAGTTTCATATACGTTACACAAAATTTTTTACATATAAGAAATTGTGAAAAAAAAGGATAAAATAAAAACCTCTTGATCAGCATCCAAAGATCTCAACCATTCAATACTTTCAATACTCTGTAAGAAAGTTGAACCAGATGATATATGGTTCATATATTGATCGGGAGATATAGATCGGGGATGACGACGACCTGAATTGATAGGAGAAGTGTTCTGCTCCGCCATCGACATTAAAATAGAAAAGAAGATTTAGGTCTGCAAAGTACAAAAAAAGAAAAAATCTGATCCGGATACCGCTATTTTTAGGAAAAACTTTATGGAAGGAAAAGGAAAACCTAAATCTGATAACGAGCGAAAAATGAAATAGGATTAGAAAATAATAATAAACAATAGCGGGACAAGTATCTTTTACCGAGGAGCATTTAGTAATTTCACTTATTCCAATAGGCATGCCGTAACTTATTGGTGTGGCAAATAATGTGCCATGTCACGGCAGGCTGAGAGAGACTCTCAGCTATCGGCTGATATACATATTTCTTATACACACACACACACACACTGAAAGGAACTCTCAGCTGTCGGCTGCTATACATATTTCTAATATATATAATATGTATATCAGCCGATAGCTGAGAGTTCCTCTCAGTGTATGTGTGTGTGTATATATCAGAAATATGTATATCAGCCAACAGCTAAGAGTTCCTCTCAGACTGCGGTGACTGGCACATTATTAGCCAAACTAATAAGGACGGCTCGCCTATTGGAACAGCTGAAATTACTAAATGCCTCAGCTGTAAAAGATTGTGGATCTGTATAGTTCATTATTTTTTTATATTTCTGACCTTAGTCAATATTGTCACAGTTATCCTTTTAACTGTGATTAACTGAATATGAATCAGCTCTCTTCAAGTGCAACTTCATGAAATAAGTAAACAATTTTAAATATTTTTTATTAATTTTTTATAGGCAGATATTAAGAATTTTAGGAATGCGACTAAACTCTCAGTGGTCAATAAAATAATTTCTCAATAGTTTTAAAAGCAACCTTTAACACAGTCTACAATTATATTTAGGATTGTATCATGTTGAACTCATAAACATGTCAATTTTTTTACTTAATATATATATGAATAAATTAATTTTTTGCAAAAATTTATGATATGATATGTAAGAATTTTACTGATTGCGAACTTAGTCGAAGTTTACTTATTCACATGCCATGTATAAATGATCAAAATTATTTTTACATATTGCATGCGAATAAGGACTGTGACTATGGCCGCAGTGCTTAACGATGACATATTGTAGATGAGTTTTTTGCTAGGTTAAATGTAATAACGGTGAATAAAGACTGCGACTATAGTTGCAGTTTACTTATGATTTTATATATTTGTTCTTCTCTGTGGCTGTTTGTTTTTTCACGCATGAGAATAACTTTGCATTTCTGTTAAACACTGCGGCCGTAGTCGCATTTTTTTAATTTGTGATATACAGTGAAATATACTGATTTGAGAGGATTGCGATCATGATCGCATTATCATCAGTTTATATAGTTAACTTTGGACTGCGACTATAGTCGTTGTTTTTAATTTGATTGAATGCACAAAGATCAAACTATTTTTGTCAGGACGGCGACCGTGGTCGCAGTTTCATGTATAATTATAGTTAATTGTATACTGTGATCATAATCACAGTTCTATTACTTGAGAGTAATTATTATCTGAGTACTGGGACCATGATCGCAGTTGAGATGCAAAAATAATAGCTATATATTTAGATTCACAGTTCTATTAGTTAAGAGTAATTATTATCTGAGTGCTGCGATTATGGTCGCAGTTGAGATGCAAAAATAATAGCTATATATTTAGATTCACAGTTTTATTAGTTGAGAATAATTATTATCTGAGTACTGCGACTATGATCAGATAATAACTATATTTTTAGATTTACAGAGTGTGATCATATTTAACTTCTTAATAAAAGACTTATATTTTTCCTTAGTAAATCATTATATTTCTTATCGTATGATAACAATTTTGGCATACAAATATATGAGGTCCGCAAACCATTGTAGCAGAATTAAGAAAACTACTCAAAAGTCTTGTGATTACTGCGATGCTGAAAGAAAAATACTTTACATTTATTTTAAAAATATGAAAGATCATTTTTTTAGATAGTAGAATATTTTATTTATAACATAATAGTCAGAAAGAGACCTTACAAAAAAAGAGCATTAAAAGCTCTTAAAAGAAGATAAAAATAAGGTCAATACCAGAGAAGCAGAAAATCCTAGTCCTCGTCGTCATCACGATCATAAGCAAATTCATTGTTTTCATTTTTCACGCCTTCCTATTCATTATTTATTTCCTCATTTTCTCCCTTGTCGACCAGCTCGATGTCCTTTTCCCTTTCTTTCTCTATTTGAGGGTACTTTGTTTCGTTGATAAACTTTCAGAATAGATTGTCTGTATCAAGTTTTTCTTCCGATCGGTGTCGAGAAGAGCCTGCAGAGGATATGCTCAAAGAAAGTGCGCCTTCAGCATCAGAGGACATGCTTTCATCAAGCATGTATTTATAAAGTGGCAGAAGAATAAGTTCCTCCTCACTAGGCCCAATGAAAACTTCATCATCCTCATGAAGAGGAGGATCAGACAAAACATTATTTGATGTATGAGATAGTCAAAAGGAGTGAAGTCTAGATTGCTATCAGATTCACTAGAATCCCCTGTAAAAAGAGGAGCGGTGGGAGAATGATTGAAGTTAAAATCTGAGTGTTTAGAGGAAGAAGATGAGAGAGACATGATTCAAGAATAAATTGTTTAAGGAAGGCTGGAAATCAAATTGAAAAAGAAGAGCACAATTATCTTTTTTAGATATGAGATAATATATTAGTTACAAGACTATAAAAAGGCCAATATTGTGAAATGACGTGAATAGTAATAATAAGTGTTATAGGTGAGTTAAGTTTTTGAAAAAGTGATAAAAAAATTAAATATTTATTTGAAGCAGTTCTAGCGTGAGAATCCAAAAAGTTTCCTTATTTTCAGAGGTTTATTATGTGAATTATAAATTAATATTTTATAAACGATCAAAATTTTGTTACATATAGCATGCAGATAAGGACAGCGACCGTGGTCGTAGTGATGAACGATACTATGTTTTAGTCTATTATTTCTATGCGAATAAGGAATGCGACTAGGGTCGCAGTCGTAATATAAAATTGGAAGTTATATTATATTAAATCTGCGATCATGGTCGGAGTGCTTAAAGTTCTACAGTTTAGGGTCGCACTTATGATATAAGATTGCTAGTTTTGTTATACATTGACTGCGACCATAGTCGTCGTGCCAATATTTTTTTTGATAATTTTTTTGAATGTATGTGTACTGTGACCTTGTTCCAGTTATAATATACATTGAGAATAAAATATTTTTTAGTACCAGGATTGATGAAATATTATCCAATCAATCTGCAAATATTGTGGCAATTTTGAAAATACCTGATTTATAAATTATACACAAAATAAATCATTAACCATTGTATTTATTATTTATTTTACATTGTACATTTGTAATACGAAAAAAATTATATGCTGCCCTACATCAAATTTCATTTTTCTATTCATTTCAGTTTCTTTTATTAAACTTATATGAATTGAAGTAACGCGAAATTAAACAATTAAAAACTATATATTATAACTAATTTTTTAAGTTTCACGCATGTTTTTTACTTTTTATTGCTGCTTTTTTTTAACATCATCTTGATCCCATCTTTTTTCCTTTTATATTTTCGATGTAGGAGAATTAGGAAATTTAAAATTGCGGATAAATTCAAAAAAATTTCTCTGTAAATTACAAATATTTTTGGTAAATTTCTATTATGGATGAATTTTTACTAGTGTAAAAGTAAAAATAGGGGCATTTTGGTCAACTTGATTGACAATTCTTTAGGGGAGATTTTTTTGATTATTTTAGCGCCTATACTCTGCCACCGAATTGTAGCATAGATTCGGCTACATCACCGCTGGCTGAGGAACTCTCTCAGATGGCAGCTGAGGTACAGATACCCATATGTGTATGTGTGTGCATAGAGAGAGGAGATTTGTGTAGTTTTCGAAGGATACGAACCTGAATCCTTCCAACTCAAATACAATCATCCAACATTCAAATACAAGATTCACTCGGCTGAAGTTGATCTATATTATTTCAAGAATCTATAAACCAAAAATCAAGTATTTTAAAAATTTTTTGCACATGCATCAAGTAGGGAACAAACGAACGGTCTAAATAGTGAGTTGGTTAGTTTTAACAGTGTAGAATATTTGAAACCTAATAAAAATTGATTTGTAGGGTTTTTTAAATATTTAGATCATGATCAAATGGTCAGATCGAGAAGTTGTATGTTTAAAGATATAGATCTAACCAACTTAATACTTTCAGCCGTCCATTTTGCGTCACTTGATGGATGGGCAAAAAGTACTCAAAACACTTGATTTTTGATTCATAGTTACTTCAAATAAAATAAATGAACTCCAACGGAGTGGATTTTGTATTTGAATGTCAGATGTTGGTATTTGAGTAGAAAGGATCGGGCTCGAATCCTTCTGAAACTACACAAGTCAATTTCTTTATCTTTCTCGGTATCTAGAGAGAGAAATTGTTGGCCCAAAGGCCTTCCACTCTAGTTTTGATGATGATTAACTCATGTAGTTATGTGTACTAATAATCTTGTGATTTTAGTTTCAGATCATTAATCAAGATGTTAGTAGGTAATTAGCTTCATCAAAGATGATTTGGAAGCTTTCACATAGTGATTCAAGAGCCCAAGCGACAAGATCATATATAGCACTCATTGGAGTCAAGCTCGGTGGATCACGAAGTTTTGGATCGAGTCGGCTTGGAGACGGCGCTCTACAAGAAGACTTCGGTACCCTAATTTAGTTTGAGTTTTAGATCCATTTGTAAAGATTAGAATAGTATGATATGCTCAAGTTCACAACACACACGTTTCATGTTTTGAATATTGGTTTTCGGTTTTTCGATTTTTGGTTTAACCGATCTTGGTTTCATGAATAGATAGATCAAAACAAGTTTAAATGGTTTTATGTATAGTAGATTCATTCTATATACATGCATGCTTAACTTCCTAGACAAACTTAGTTTTGACTTACTTTTATTCATGTGTTTTATGTTTTGGTATTTTTAACAAAACATATTTTGAATTAAAGTCAAAAACATGGATATATATATATATATATATATATATATATATATATATATATATATATATATATATATATATATATATATATATATATATATATATATGTTCCATGTATATAGGATTATATCCATACACATCATGTCTAAATGTTATTTAATATCATGTTTTTGTATTTGGATAAGTCTTGGACAAAATGTATTTTCAATTCAAAAATCCAAGTTTTAGAAAATACAGTTTTTGATTTTTGGTAAAAATGATAAGACACAAAAATGTTTCAAAATGTTTGTTATTTGTGATGAAATTTTTATCACAAGTTTATGTTTCAAAATAAAATGATAAAACTATTTTTGTGTAATTTTAGAGATTTTATGGAAATTTTTAGGATTAAAAATTACATGTTTTTCTGACCAGAACTGCTGCTGCCAGGCTAGGTCTGTCGACCGGACGGTCGACCGGACCAAGTAGCCGGTCGACCGTAGAGGTCGACCGACGTGCACGGATACGTGCACGCTGGTTGCCCCATAAGCCGGTCGACCGCACGGTCGACCGACTGAGAGCAGGTTACTCTCGGGTTTCTCCCGGTCGACCGAGCGGTCGACTGGCCAAAGAGCCGTTGCTCTCTAGTTCTGGGGACGGTCGACCACCCGGCCGACCGGTAGCTGCCAGCGGTCAAAAGTGACCGTTGGCCGGTCGACCGACCGGTGGACCGGTAGTTCATTTTTGGCAGATTCTGCTGCCAACGGCTAGTTTTGTAAATGAGCTATAAATACCCCATTGGAAAGAGGTTTTCTCTAAGATTTTTTGTGCTAATTTTTCCTGACTCTTCAGTGTTTTCACAGCAAACAAAAGAAGTTTTTGGGCTTTTAAATTGAACAATCTATTTGGTGTTTTTGCTAGGGTTTGGAAAATCAAAGAAAAGGGTTTTTGGGAAAAGTGTTTGATTCAACTTGTTTATCTTGGTTTCTAGTTTTTCCTAAGGATTTTCTTTGAGTTTTTGATTTCCATTCCTTTGGTTTTCTCCACACTTGAACTACATCTACTATCTTATTCTATAGGATTTTTGTGTGGGAAAGAGATTGTTTGTGGTCTTTTGATCACCAAGTTGTAAACCCAATCTTTACTTGGCTTTGTGCCTTTCCCTCATTGTGTTGAGGAGGTAGTGCATTTGGGTTGTATCCCTCAAGTGGTGAGGTGATCCTTGTGTAGCTTTGTGCTAATCCCTCAAGTTGTGAGGTGATTGTTTGTTGGCTTGGTGTTGTGCCTCAAGGAAGAGGTTGTGTTTGTAAGGAGAGGAGTTAGGTACTCCTTGTGATTATATTGCCCCAAATCCTCGGTGGAGGTTCCCTTTGTGGGAGTCCTTTGTGGACAAGCTAGTGGACTAGAAATCTTTCACGGTGGTTAAGGCGGGGATGTAGAGCTGGGTGCTCGAACCTCGAAACATATCTTGTTGTTTGCGCTTGATCCCTTGGCTCTCTCTCTATATATATATTGTGTCTTGCATCAATTCATATGGTTCATTCATATTTATTTGCTTGGCTTGTTTGAGTGTGCATCTCTTTTTATTGCAATTAGTTTTTAAATTCCGCATTAAGTTCTCTAGATTAGCATTATCACCTATTCACCCCCCTCTAGGTGATTTCAGAAATAGACTTGTAGTTCCGGAAGGATTCGAGCCCGAATCCTTCCAACTCAAATACCAACATCTGTCATTCAAATACAAGATCAACTCCATTGAAGTTAATCTTTCTTTTTTAAAGTAGCTAAAAATCAAGTGTTTTGAATACTTTTTGCTCATCCATCAAACGACGCAAAATGAACGGCCGAAAGTAGTGAGTTGGTTAGATTTATATCTTTAAACATACAAATTCGGCCATTTGATCATGATATACATATTTAAAAAACCCTACAAACCAATTTTTTTGTTAGGTTTCAAATATTCTACACCGTTAACCTAATCAACTCACTATTTAGGTCGTCCATTTATCTCCTACATGATGCATGGGCAAAAAGTATTTAAATATTTGATTCTAGATTTATACATACTTGAAATAATATAGATCAACTTCAACGGAATTGATCTTGTATTCGGATGATGTATGGTTATATTTGAGTGGGAAGTATTCGAGCTCGAATCATTCTAAAACTACACAAGTCTCTCTCTCTATCTTGTATTTGAATGTATTGTCTTTTTTTTCATTTTACGCTCAGACCCTCCTCGAGAACAAATAGTAAAATCATTCATTATTACAAATAGAGACATTGCCCATGAGGGGGTCTCTTGTGGCAAAAAAAAAAAAAAAAAAAAAAAAAAAATCTATTTAATATGAAAATTATGATTATTACAAAAAACAATCGCAAGGGTAAGTATGCGAAAGGTATATTGTCATATTGAACAAAATAGCGTTGGTAGGTATATAACCACACAAGCTCTTCAAAATTAGAGGGTATATACATGCAAAGAGAGGTACTTGAGGGAAAATAAGCAGAAAGCTAAATTTTGAGGGTTTTGTCCCGTAATTGTATCAACTGAACTCGGGAATAGAGTTTACATGGTTTATCGAGCGGTATATTTCACGAAAGTTTCATAACTTTTTTTTCTTTTCTTTTTTCTCAGCTAAATATAAAATCTCAGCTAAATTAGCTATTGAGACTTCACTCACTAGTGATTTACTAGTAAATAAGTAGGAGTGGGTTATATCAAATCTGACTATGACCTATGTCCATCATAAAAGATTAAACAAAAAAGGAGAAAAAAAAGTCTCAGGCATGATCTCCATCCTTAATCAAATGCCAGGAAACATCGACAAGGGTTATGTACCAAGCGAATAGCGATTCAACAACAATTTACAATTTTTTGTGGTCCATTCCCAGGTACAATGTACACAATCGTCTATGCAACAATTTTCTCACCAAATATCATAAATTCTTTCTTGCAATGTGTTTACCATTAATTTTGAGACACAATTAATGCAATTCGATACGATAAATTTTGTTCTTGTGTGTGAGCCACACATATATGCTATAAAAGAGCCAATCTCGCATTGACATATACATAAGATATTGAATTTGAATGGTACAAAACTTTAAAATTTTTAAACCTCTTATAATATTATAAAAAAAGTAAATTGTGTCAATATAGATTGACCGTGTATATAGGACTCACACACATTAACCGAGCACATATACAATGTATATAATATATATGTGGGGCTCACACGACCCGAAGACATAGAAAATGCATGTATTACATGTAGATTATGCTAATTCAAGCTCTATTTAAATTAACACCATTCTATTCTCTAAATCTTCACTGTATACCTATCAGCTAGCAAACTGATCAAAAGCCATGCAGCTGCAGCCCTTCCTCTTCGACGCGGCCGCCCTCCGTCGCGAGTCCGAAGTACCCGCACAGCTGGTCTGGCCCGAGCAGCACCGCCCGAAGCCGGACGATTACGAGGAGCTCCCCTCCCGGCCATCGATCTCGGGGGATTCCTTGCAGGAGACTCCAACGTCACCGAGCAGATCGGCGAGGCGTGCGAGAAGCACGGTTCTTTCAGGTCAGGAACCATGGCATTGACCCGGGGCTCCTGGCCGAAGCGCACCGCCGCGCCGAGGAGTTCTTCTCGATGCCCCTCGCGGAGAAGGAGAGGGCGAAGAAGGAGGTCGGAGAGGCGTTTGGGTATGCGAGCAGTTTTGGGGGAGGTTTGCGACCAACTTGCCGTGGAAGGAGACGCTCACGGTTCCTGCCAGTGCCGCGCAGGAGTACGTGGTCCGGACCTTGGGGGATGACTTCCAACATTATGGGTAAGTCTAACCATGATCTACAACTGCACAATTGTGATCTTGCTGAGGGAAATTATTCTCAAATCCACACTCTACACACTACCTTTCTCTTGATTTATTCAATTACCAGTTAGTTCTTTAGCGAAAAATCTATATTACCCTTTATTTTTTCTCTTATTTTACTCTCCATGATCACCACCAACGCCGCCACTCCCGTCACCACCAACTCCCTCCTCTCTCCTCTTAACCGGCAGGGGTTGGTGGAGGTTGGTGATGGCGGGGTGGGGGAAGGAAGCGATTCTTTTATGAGGTTAGGGTGTGCGGTGAAGGAGGAGGAGGAGGAGGAGGAGGGGAGGGTGGTGGTGGAGGAGGAGGAGGGAGGTGGTGGAGGTTGGGGAGGAGGAATATTTGGGGGTGTAGAGAGTAAATTAACACAGTTTTAATTTGATAAATGAGTGTAAAAAAAATGTGGGTGAGGAAAGCAAAGAGGGTGGGTGTGAGTAGGATTTTCTTTTTTCCCCAGTGTGACATAACTGCGAGCATAATAATAAGAGATAAGAGAGGATTAAGATTGTTGAATTGGACCATTCACTGGTCCTCTCTAATGGGAATGAGAAAAAGCAAATTCCCTTTATTTTGACTTAGACCCTCTCCAACTTACTTTATATGTATTTTAGTATTATTATCGTTAAATATCATATACATAGAGCTCAAAAACACTCTTACACGAACATAAGATTGATATTCTCTATCAAATGTACGATATTTAGATTAGTACAAGTGTATTTTCTTTCAAACTTAATAAAACAGAAGGATTTCCTTGTCAAATCTAATAAAAGAAAGGTAATCTTGAAATCTATACAAAGTCCTAAAATGAATACTTAAAAAAAAAAAAATACTCTAAGCTTTTCTAGTTTTAAAAACATCGTTCTAACCTCGCCAGGATTGGCACATGCAGGAAGGTGTTGCAGGACTGCTCCAGAGAGATGAACAAGCTCTGCATGAAGATATTGGAGGTTCTAGGACTGAGCCTTGGCGTTGGTCGCTCGACGTTCAGGGACTTCTACACCGACAATGAATCGCTCTTCGGCGTCAACTATTACCCTTTGTGCCCGAAGCCGGAGCTCACTCTCGGAACCGGTCCCCATTTCGATCCGACCTCCCTCACCGTGCTGCACCAGGATCAAATCGCCGGCATGCAAGTCTGCGTCGATGGAAGTGGTACACTGTCAGCCCTAGGCCTAACACAGTGGTCATCAACGTTGGGGATACATTCATGGTAAGCCTTTCAAACAAATAAACAGTCAAAAAGAAATTTTTCTGTGATTCCTCTAATAATGTTGGTGACATGTTTTGAATTTTTTTAACTAATTGCACAACTAATTGATTGGTGCGCGAAGGCGCTGACAAACAAGAGGTACAAGAGTGGCCTACACCGTGTGGTGGTGAACAGCGAGGCGGCAAGGAAATCGCTGGCGTTCTTTCTGTGTCCGAAGAAGGACAAGATTGTGAGGGCACCGGAGATGCTGGTGGACGCCGAGCACCCAAGAGCTTACCCGGACTTCACCTGGGGGACACTACAGGAGTTCTTGCAGAAGGATTATAAGAGGGGTGATAGCCTGACTGGCAACGTGC
>JAVJIF010012633.1:0-123230 GCA_038442645.1 Agave tequilana
GTACTTAAAAGGTAAAGAATCTCAAAAAGTAAATTTGAAAAAAAAATTAAAAAATGTATATAATAAAATTTATGTACTTTTCTAAAGTTATAAGGTTTTTGAAAGTATAAAAACATCAATTATAAGAATAGTATTAGAAACATTAAATTTGAGAAATAAAATTTCAAAGAGAATGGTTAAAAAATTTTATTAAAGATTACAAGGAATTAAGTTCTTCTAAACAACATGAAAGAATCTAGAAATGCACGAGACATTGCAATTTTTTACTTTGTGCAAATTATATATTCCTTCAAGAAATGGAGAGAGGCATTACTACAAGAAAGAGAAAGGAGAAACTTGGCCAGCGAAGAGGGAAGAGAGTTTGTTGTCTTTCTAGGTCGCCTGGTCACCATTGCTAGGGTTTTTTGATAAGAGATGGGCAATGTGAGGAGAGGATTTGCAGTGATGATCAGTTCATGAAGAGACCCTTCGGGTTTTTCTTGGTCAAATTGAGACGGGTACCCATCCAAAGAAAGACGAATTTGGTTTTTCTTTTCTTCCTTTTTGTTCTGTTAGCAGTTCTTTTTTTTTCCCTTTTCTTTTTATTCAAAGTAGTATATCAGGCACGTACTATGCACATTAAAAGAAATTAATACAAACTAGTATATCAAAACATTAAAATTGAGAGACACATGTAAGAAAGAACTTTAAAAATTATGCTTAAAAAACTATATGTACTATAAGATTTAGTTTGGGATAAGCCTAGAAAATTTTTCAATAAGTCTGATAATATGTATTCTTGTCACCTACAATAAAGTTAACAAAAAAAATATTATCAAAGCAAATAAGGTTTCATAAAGTAACATAAACCTTAATTTTGAGAATACAATTTGAAAACATTAAATTTAGACACATAAATTGCAAAAAGAGTTTCACAAATAGTATGCTTCTTTTAACTGAAAGCACTTCAAAAGTATAAGAATCTCAAAAAGTAAATTTGAAAAAGAAATTAAAAAATGGTATATAAAAAATCTATGTACTTTTCTAAAGTTACAAGGTTTTTGGAAGTATAAAACATCAAATTATAAGAATAGTATTAGAAAACATTAAATTTGAGAAATAAAATTTTCAAAGATAATGGTTAATAAATTTTATTAAAGATTACAAGGAATTAAGTTCTTCTAAAAAACATGAAAGAATCTAGAAATGCACGAGACATTGCAATTTTTTGCTTTGTGCAAATTATATATTCCTTCAAGAAATGGAGAGAGGCGTTACTACAAGAAAGAGAAAGGAGAGACTTGGCCAGCGAAGAGGCAAAAGAGCTTGTTGTCTTTCTAGGTCTCCTGGTCGCCATTGCTAGGGTTTCGATAAGAGTTGGGCAATGTGAGGAGAGGATTCGCAGATGATCAGTTCATGAAGAGACCCTTCGGGTTTTTCTTGGTCAAATTGAGATGGGTACCCATCCAAAGAAAGACGAATTTGGTTTTTCTTTTCTTCCTTTTTGTTCTGTTAGCAGTTCCTTTTTTCCCTTTTCTTTTTATTCAGTTCCTTTTTTTCCCTTTTCTTTTTATTCAAAGTAGGATATCAGGCACGTACCATGCAAATTAAAAGAAATTAATACAAAGTAGCATATCAAAAACATTAAAATTGCGAGAGACATGTAATAACGAATTTTAAAAAGTATGCTTAAAAATTTTATGTACTACAAGATTTAAGTTTGCGATAAGCCTAGAAAATTTTCAATAAGTCTGATAATATGTATACTTGTCACCTACAATAAAGTTAACAAAAAATATTATCAAAGCAGAAAAGGTTTCATAAAGTAACATAAATCTTAAATTTTGAGAACATAATTTGAAAACATTAAATTTAGACACATAAATTGCAAAAAGAGTTTCAAAATAGTATGCTTCTTTTAACTGTAAGAACCTCAAAAGTATAAGAATCTCAAAAAGAAAATTTGAAAAAGAAATTAAAAAATGTATATAATAAAATCTATGTACTTTTCTAAAGTTATAAGGCTTTTGGAAGTATTAAAACATCAAATTATAAGAATAGTATTAGAAAACATTAAATTTGAGAAATATAAATTTCAAAGAGAACGGTTAATAAATTTCAAAAACTATTCAAAAGCTACAAGTACTTAAAAGTGTAAAGATTTGAAAAAGTAATTTACCGATATAAAGCACAAGTAAATTGGAAAAGGAATATAAACATATATATAATAAAAACTATAAGAAATTCTTAACCTATTTGAAAGTATAATAAAAATATCAAATTCATAAAAAAACTTTTCAAAACTTAGAAGTTAAGAAATATACTTTTGTAAAAAAAAATATGCTTAATATAACCTATACTATAACCTATATGCACTTTAAGACTTAATATTTCATAGCAAACATTTGCTTTAAGATTTTATATGAATTAAATTTTGAAAGCTAGAAAGATCAAATGAATAAAAGTTTTAGGACATATAACTCACAAAAGGAATTTCTAAAAGTATTCTTATTATAAAAGGGTATATGAAAAAGTAGTATATATAAAAAGGTCATCTACAGTAACAATTCGAAAAGTATGTAAAAGAAGTTGTCAACATTAATAACTAAAAGAAAACACAATGATAGCTGATAAGTTTTCAGAAAGTAAAAAAGCTTTCAACTTTTGAGAAAACAATGAAGTTAAATAAACTTGAGAAAGACTTAGACATTAACATAAATAAAAATCTAACAAAGACTTTCAAAAGGCATGCTCAATAAAAATCAAATTGAGATTTAAAAGTTTGTCAACGAGTCTAAAAAAACATTTGATGACTGTAATAAAATAGGTACTGATAACTCAAAAACTATGTATTTATGCCATCTACACTAATAAGGTTTTCAAAAGTATAGAGATTTCAAATCTTTAGAGAACAATTTGAAAACATTCGAGTTAAGAAATATAAATTATAACAAGAATTTTAAAAAAGTATGCTCAGTAAAACTACTGGTACTTTGAAAGTACAAAATATGAAAAAACAATATTTTATTACTAAAACTATAACTGAGTTTTGAAAAAGAACTTCAAAAAATATTTAATAACTAAAGTACTTTTTAAAGTTAATAAGGTTTTCAAAAGTATAAAATTTTCAAAATTGAAGAAAAATAAAAACTTGAGAAATATAAGTTTCAAATGAATTTTAAAAGTATGCTTAATAAAACTATAAGTATTTTAAGATATATAAATATACTTTTCTATAAGTCAAAAGATTTTCAAAAAGTTAACAAACTACATGTTGTCACCTAAAGTAATAATTGATAGAAAATATTTTGATAGCTGATAAGATTTTCGAAAAATAAAAATGAAATATTTAAGGAAAACTATTCAAAAACATTGAAGTTAAAAAAAATATGAAAAGAAATACAAATAAATGCATAATAAAAAACTGAAGTACTTTGAAAGTATAAAAATTCACAAAGTACTTTAGAAACTGATTATAAGCAAATAACAAAAGAAATTTCACAAATTACGCTTAACGAAAACTATGTATAGTTTTTTAAAGTAAATAAGGTATTAGTAAAAATTCAAAAAGTATTTTAAAAGTTGATGTTATATAAATTAGAAAAGGAATTTCAAAAAGCATGTCAGATGAAAACTATATATAGTTTTAAAGGTAAATAAGCTAAAAGAACAAGTTCTTAAAAAGCATAAAAATTCAAATTTTAAGAAATCTATTTGAAACATAAAAGTTAGAAAATAAAGTTGAAAAAGAATTTTAAAAATTATAGTTAATAAAAAGAAATGTACTTTAAAAATATGAATTTTTGAAAATTTTCTTTTCTCATAAAAATTATAAGTTAATTTGAAAAAGGAATTTTATTAAAAATACTTCATAAAAATTGTAAGTAGTGTTAAAATAAATAAGGTTTCCAAAGTATAGAACAGTTGATCTAATAAAACTAGTGGAAAACCGTAAATTCAAGAAATATAAATTTAAAAATAATTCCAGAAAGAGTGCTCAATAAAAACAACAAGTACTTTAAGTTTACAACTTTGTCAATTAGTCTAAAAGAAGTACATTGTCATATAAAGTAATAGTTGATAGAAAATATTTTAAAAGCTAATAAGATTTTTCGAAACATTAACTAAAGAAATATACACCTAAGAAACCAATATGTTAAAAAGCATTTTACTAATAAAAACTGTAACTAATTTTTAAAGGAGTTCCAAAATATATGCTTAAAAAAACTACATGTAATTTTCAAGGTGGGTACTTTTTAAAAAGGTTATAAAAGGATAAAAAATTCAAATTTTTGAGAAAAGTTTGAAAAGAAAAATTAAAAAGAATTTCAAAAACTATGTTTAAATTATAAGTGGTTCAAAAGTATAAAAAGTACAAAAAAGTTAACCAATAACAACAATAAATAAATTTGAAAAAAAAAATTATTTAAATATACTAAATAGAAAGTATATTGACTTTTTAATGCAAAATAAGATTTTGAAAGTGTAAAAAAGTTAAATTTTGAGAAAAATGTTGAAAAACATTAAAGTCCAAAAATATAAGTCTGAAAAAGAATTTTGAAAATATATTTTAAAACACTATAAGCATTTTAAAGATTCAAATATTTGTCAATAAGTCTAAAAGTTAGAGTTCTCATCTAAAGTAATAGTTGAGAGAAAATGTTTAGAAAGCTAATAAGATTTCAATGCCAATAAGATTTTGAAACATTAAAGTTAAGAAATAAAAATCTAAAAAATGATTTCAACAATTATGCTTAATAAAAACTATAAGTTCTTCAGAAGTAAAAAAATTTCAAAAAGCATTTTCTACTGAATAAATGAGTAAATTCAAAAAAGAATTTCAACAAATATTCTTAATAAAAACTATATGTACTATTGCAAAGCAAATACAGTTTTCAAATATGGGTTTCAATTCTGAGAAAAGTATTTCAAAACATTAAAGTTAAGAAATATAAATTTGAAAGAAATTTCAAAAGTTATGCTCAATAACACTAAGTATGTTGGATGTATAAAAGTTGAAAAAAATTCTTTACTAACAGTAAAAATGATAAATAATTTCAAAAAAGAATTTCATTAAAAGTATACTTAATAAAAACTATTCCAAATTTTTAAAGCAAACAAGGTTTTTGAAAGTATAAATAGTCAAATTTGAGAAACTATTGCTACATATTAAAAACAAAAACAGAAATCTGGAAAAAAAATAATCAAAAACCATGTTCAATAAAACTATAAGATCGTTAATATTCAAAAGCTCATCAATAAGTCTACAAAAATTATATGTACTATTGCAAAGCAAATATAGGTTTCAAAAATAAGTTTTTACAAAGTATTTAAAGTTTCAGATTTTGAGAAAAGTATTTGAAAATATTAAAGGAATTTCAGAAGTCAATAAGTCTAGAGAACATCTGAAACATAAATTTGAAGAGGAATTTCAAAAGTTATGATTAATAAAAGCTATAATTACTCTGAAACTATAAAAAGTTGAAAAAGTGATTTACTAATAAAAAGGTTAACTAATTTTGAAAAACAATTCCATTAAAGTATACTTAATAAAGACCATAACGGTTTTTAGAGCAAATATGACTTTTGAAAGTATAAAAAAAAAAAAATCAAATTTTTGAGAAACTATAGGTAAACATTAAAAGTAGAAATAGAAATCTGAAAAAGAATTTCAAGAAGTATGTTTAATAAAACTATAAGATCTTTAAGATTCAAAAGCTTTTGAAAGCTATAAAAACCATAAGCCTACAAGATCTATATTGTCATTTAAAGTAATAGTTGATAGAAATATTCTGAAAGCTAATAAAATTCTGAAGTATAAAAATGTCAATTTTTTATAAAACT
The DNA here is from genome assembly GCA_038442645.1 of Agave tequilana. NCBI lineage: Eukaryota > Viridiplantae > Streptophyta > Magnoliopsida > Asparagales > Asparagaceae > Agave > Agave tequilana. The sequence goes on from JAVJIF010012633.1 coordinate 5,824, forward strand.
ATTAGAAAGTAGTTAAATTTGAGAAGTATAAATCTAAAAGAATTTCAAAAAGTATGCTTAATATAAATTATAATTATTTTAAGAATTAATGTTTGTCAATAAGCCTAAAAAAATATTGTATGTTGTCTTTTAAAGTAATAGTTGATAGAAAAAAATTTGATAGCTAATAAGGTTTTCAAAATTATAAAAATGTCAAATTTTGAGAAAATTATTCGGAAAACATTAATGTTATGAAATATAAAGCTGAAAACCAATGAAATATATTTTTAAAGATAAATAATATAAATTGTTAGTTAAAGTTGAGTTCCTTTTAAACTTTAGAAAGTAAAGAACGGCTGAGATTTCTTACGATCTTTACATAGTGTACTATGAAAAGGCGGGAACAACTAATATAAATGTTAAATAGAAATTTACTTCTTTTTTACATTCCTATTTGATGAACTCGAAATTTCTCTAAATTGAAGACACTGATAAACAGAGTTGATGTCTCTCAAATAATTTAACTGTTCAAATTCACTCTAGGCAGAAGCGTCGTTTGGTGCTTTTATGTGAGAGAGAGAGAGAGAGAGAGAGAGAGAGAGAGAGAGAGTGTGTAATAGTCTTCACAACAGCAAATCCAAAAAGCATATGTGTTGTTTACTGGTGCAGTAGAGTCTTTTGAGTTAGTCTACTCTTTTTTCATCTAAAGATTGACATAAAACTATGACTAAATAACACTATAATCAGAACCACATTTTTCTTTACAACAGAATGTAGCTCATGATTATTTCATCAATACATTCTACTCATTTGTTAACAAAACCAAGCATATTTCTTAATAAGCCGTAGGAAATAGAAACATCTAAAACATAAATATTAGAAAGTAAATTCACAAAACTATTTAACATGACTCGTCCCATCGTCAGATCAAAAGGAATTTGTGTTGTAGTTTGATACCATGTTTTAAACAACATTCAGTGATTGTTTTTCTGAATCTGAGGGTTGTAATCACGTCCGAGGCAGTGCAAATGAAGCTTCCATGGCAGCCTACACTCAGATGGCAGCATCAGATGAATCTTGCCTGCCTGATAAGAAGTAAGAGACAAGAAAATAGTCATAAAATGGAAATAGAAGTGTGGATCAAAACAGAGGATGTACAAACTACAAGCATTGTTACTGCTACATCTCTTTGATACCCTTTTATCCAGGCTGAACTAAAGTCAAGAGATACTCTCATGAATAACGCCTCAAAGTTGATAGAAGAAATATTTTTAATCAAACATGGACATGCGACAAGTTACCTTAAAAGAAATGAAAAAGTGACAAGCCAAAAGTCACAAGTAAATTTAACTATAAGCATTTTGAAACAGATATTTGGTAAAAGTGCCAACTAGCATTCTGGATGAAACAAAAAGAAAGTGAAATTAATAGCAATTTCTTCTAAGAATAACCAGCATAGATCTTTGCACATTAAAAAATTCAAGAAATTATCCAAACTTGCTAGGAAGAGAATATATATATATATAAAAATATAAAGGATAAACTAGATGTCCAAATATCTTAAATTGAAAGTCATAATTTTATACATGCGCATATCACAATCTTCTTGAATAGACAAGTCTTGTGTCAATTGTGCCAATGAACAAGAGAAAGACTACAACTCTTTGTGACCAAGTAGCTAAAGCCAGAACATTGGATAATCGCTCTTGGTTTGTGGTATCCCTGTTTTTGTTCCGTCGAGGTTATAAAATAAAAGTGAGTACAGGGAACAAAACTGAGGCACACAGCAAAGTTGCTGCTGCTGCTGCTGCTTTTGGTTAAATAGAAATTCATAACTGTACTTCATCTTGCTTTCTAGAATGGCTGAACTGACGCACTCTGGTGGGCTTGGGAGAAATTATGACTATATGTGTGCAGTATTTTTTTTTAAAATCTAGCATGCACTAAAATTTAGTCTCTAAATACAGAAACTTTCTCCCAACCCTTTATCCAATGTTTTAACTAAGCAAACCCAAATTGTCCAAATACATGCCCTTGCACCTTGCTAATATTCCTAATCGACAGAGTGTTCATATAGATTGGTGGCTCTAATCTATCATAAAATTAGAAGAAAACATATCCTGGAAAGTTTCTCAGAATAAATGTATTTCCAAACCATAATAACAAAAAGGACATAGCCAGCTACCTGTAAGCACGTTGCAGACTCGAGGGTGTTCCCTGCACATGTTACATACGATAGCAATGTCTTCCTGCAAATTCAAACAAAACAAATTAAGACCCTGATAACATTTCAGATTCCATAGTTTTAGTCAAAGTGTGGAATACCATCTTCGGGTGAAAAAAGAACCAGGAAAAAAACTAGATAGCATTTCCCGTAAGCATAACAAAAAGGACATAGCTAGCTACCTGTGAGCATGTTGCAGACTCGAGGGTGTGCATGTTGCATACAATAGCAATGTCTTCCTGCAGATTCAATTAGAAAAAATTAAGGGCCTGAAAAGATTTCAGACTCTATCATTTTAGTCAAAATTTAGACAGAAAATCAGTCCTATTCAAGAAATCTTATAAGTTCAATTCAAGTATATAAATTTATTTACCAAACCCCTAATTTCTAAGTCCACCATCGGTAATTAAAAAAATCCCTCGATCTTAAAGCCCCAAATTTGAAAGTAAAAGGAAAAAGAAAAGAAGAAGCGAAATGATTTTGTTACTGACCTCTGGAATTTGAAATGTGGGTCCTCTATTCCGCCATTGTCGTCGTCTATCATCGCTTCCATCACTTCTCGCGGCATCACTGCGCGCCACTGATCATCGGTTGGATCGGCAAAAGAAAGGATTTCTAGGGTTCACCGACCGATTGTAAGAGAGGGGAGGGAGAGGGAGGTTAGGGTTTCCGTTGAAGAGAAGAGGGAGACGGAGAGGGAGGCTGTCGGATTATGAGCAAAGGAGGCAGAGGGGATGGAACAACTTAGGATTTCCCCGATCGAGATCTCAGAGAGGGAGAGGGAGAGGGAAAATAATTAGGGTTTTGGTTGAAGAGAAGAGGGAGGCTGCGGGATTTTTGTTGAAGAGAAGAGAAGAGGTCGCTCGCTCTCGGTTGGGGAAAAGCTCGAGAGAAATTTTGCGGGGGTGAGTTATTAGAGAGAGAGAGAGGGAGGGAGGGAGAGAGAGCTGTTGCGTCGAGATTAGGCAGCTTAACCAACTAACGGTTACATCTCCTAAATTTGTTTCCTGCCACCGACCTCACTTGCAGGGCTGGCAACGGCTCTGGGTCCGTTTTAAATTCCTTTTGTCTGAGCCAGGAGGCCCATATCGGACTGGGCCACAGTCCAAAGTGAAGTTGTGAGAAATTAACAAATACAAGGGAAATTGTTGTAGCGGGCCTAGCGTGGATTATTTGTCCGTTAGGGCAATAGTTTGAGAAATTCTAGATGAGAGGGGGAGACACTATGTTAGCCTTTGATACATAAAAAGAGTAACTAATTAGCTACTAGTATACCACAGGTGGTGGAAATCAACGAGGAAGACAGTGACGGCGGCAGGCGAAGGGGTGTTAGGAATTTGCTCAAGGAAGGGGAGAGGCACCACTAGAAAACAGCTGAATTGCGGCGAAAAAATTGCGTCAAAAAATAATTGGATGCACAATTTGCGCTAAAAAATACAAATTCGACGCAATGTGTAAAAAAATCAGCACTTATTTGCTGATAATAAAAAAAATCATAATGTTGCATCAAAAGATTGACGCTAAATATTATATATAAAAAAATAAATTATAAAAGTCTACGTCGATTTTTTGACACAAAGCGTACAACATTGCTTCGACTTTTCGACGCGAACTAAATAATTCCCGCAAAAAATTTAGCGGAATTTTTCGCGGGAATATAGCGTCGAATATTTGACACAATGTTTTCAATCTGCGTCGAAAATTTGACGCAATCTGTAGATCTTATTTGGTCGAATTTTCCCCAATTCTCCCCTTTCTTCCCTCCCCTCTCTCGATCGGAGCCCCCTCCTCCCTTCCTCATGTCCCTCCCCGGCTTCCTTCCTCTCTCCGGCCTCCTTCCTCCAGTCCCTGGCGTCCTCCCTCTCCCTGCCTCCCCCTCCCCGGCCGGCCCACTCCCTCCCCCGGCCTCCTCCCTTCTGGATTGGGTAATTTCTCTCTCCCCCTTTATTATTTATTTTAACAGTTTTCTATTAGATTCATTTTCTTTAATTAGGTTTTTTTTTCCTCTCCTTCTTAATAGGTTACTTGTTAGTATTAGCATCTTGATTAGGGTTTTTGGATGCTCATGTTATTAGGTTCCTGTTGGATTTGTTATTAATCATTGAAACCATATACCACTTGCTAATATGATACTATTGATTAGGTTAACACTTGTTTATATGACCTCATTCCTGAAATTTTACAAGTTTGAGTATGCAGTTGTCAAGTTCTTGCATTTGTAATAGAGAGAGGCCCGCGGGAGGGAGCCAAACACAAAATAGATCTACAACAAGGGATTCCTGAAGATAGATGCACTCGATGCTCCTGCAGGCGCGCTTCCCATGCCTCGCACCCAAGGCAAGCTAGTCACCGATGAAGCCAGGTATGTTGGTGTAAGTATTAAAATTTATTTATATATCCTTATATTTTTACGAAAATGATAGAAATTTAATTATACTTTTAATATCTTTGATAATTTTCAGTTCCAGCTCAAGAGACATTATGATGCGCCGATAGCAGATAGCAGACGAGAGCATCGCCAGCGCACGAGCGACTCTCGAGACATTTGGATATGTGACGAGACTCGAGCTGCACGTGGATGTTCCCAGAGGCACCAGGCCCGCTAGGAGGGACGCCTACACTGCCCAACTTGAGCAGCAGGTTCAGACCATGAGGCAGCAGTCGGAGGAGGACCGTCAGAAGATCGCCAGTTTGGAGGTTGCTCAGTGAGAGATGCAGCAGTTCATGACTCAGTTTATGGTGAGTCAATAAAGCGTCAGGCAACTTAGCAACGAGAGCGACAACAGTGCTAGCAGGGGCGATAACGAGGCCTAGGTGAGATTGGGAGAGTTTGTTATTTACATATATTTGGATATATATTTTTGGATATGTATGTTTGGATATTTCGATTGTATGTTTGGATATTTGGATATATATGTCTATGTATTTGGTTGATGTTTGGTTCAGTTTGCCATTTTGTGAGATTGGTTAAATGTATATACGTATGTATGTGAGTGTGCTGCAATTTTTAGAAAAAAAATGTCTCAAATTGCGTCGAAATTTTTTTCGACACAGTTTTGTCCTATAATTGCATTGAAAATACCATATTCAAAGCAAATATAGAACATTTAGTGTATTTTTAGAACAAAAAATTTGGAATTTTGCATAATTCTGGAAGCTGACCACCAATTGCGTCAAAAATGTATATTTTCGATGCAATTACAGGACACTCGGTGTATTTTTAAACCAAAAATTTTCAAAATACGTGTAGCAGACAAATTGCGTCGAAAGTTATTATTCGACGCAATTATAGGACAATTAAATAAATCATAATTATATAATTTATGTTGAAATTTTGATGTAGATTAAAATTTTAAAATTTAAATTTTTGTCCAATTTGCGTCGAATGTTCGACGCAACATTTAAACATTGTGATGAAAATTCGACGTGGTACTTATATTCCACAGAAATTACCATAATTTTGGAAATAAAATTTGCGTCAAAATTTTGACACAAAGTTTAAGTACTGCGCCGAATATTCGACATAATAATTGCGTCGAGGATTTTTGTGTCGACACATATTGACAAGAAATTTTGATGCAACTGTAAAATTTTTGACGCAAAATGACAAAAATCGACGCAAAATTTCAACGCAATTTGACAGACATTCTAATAGTGAGGGGGAGGAGGAAGAGGGAGGGGGAGAGCTGAAGAGGGGAAGATGTCACGCCCGCTTCTCAAAATATACCATAGCTGGGACGCGACGAAAATCGGCGACGCATATACGCAAGAAAAATACTCACATATATATACGTTAAGTCTCAGTACAGGGAATAAACTCAATATACACAAATATCCAGATTTAATAACCAAGTACAAGAATATTTACAGAGTCGTGACCTATTATATGAACAGAAAACATGATCAAGAAAACGTGATTTTTACTGGCAGAAAAAGAAAGGAGAATAACTACTCGAACTCCACAACACGATCAAAGTACTCCTGCTCCTGCAAAATCTCTGATCACGCAAACTCAGGGTCATCAATAAGCGACCTAATGAGTAGTAAAATGAAGGAACAGTAGTATAATATGTTTATAATAACAAGCATTACATTATGACTATAACAAGAGTGAAATATCATATAATATATAATTAAATAGTAGTTAGGTATAATAACAAATCGTGCTTAGCCAAACAGTGGTGAAGTCATTCTGAGAGAGATTACATATGTCGAAAAAATATTATTTCATGCCAAGTAATAACAAAAGCAGTGAAAACAACTTACACGAATTTATGTGGGCAATCAGTATATCATCCGTGTAACGACATTCAGTGTCGAAGGTTATCAGTTCATGGCAATTAAAATAACAGAGACATGACAAAAGTATATTATCATACAACATTTTAAGATTATACATTAATAATATTCAGAACCGCTTGGTATTTAAATCATTCCCTTCCAGTGTCTCATACCACTGGTAGTTATATTAGGGCCCGCACCCCAGTAGAACTCATTTGAACGTGGTATGCGGGTACCATTATCCGAACGAGAGAGTGATCAAATAACACACACTCTTGGTATTATCATTGTTGGGTTATTTAATGTGATGTTATTTGAAACTGATGTGAAACTTTGGTCGTGCTTTGGGTGGGTTCCCTGCATACAAAGAACTACGGGCACACGAGTGCTCGGTCCTATAGAACCAAGCCAACACCGCCAATTGCCAACAATAATAGTACCATTAGGTACCCAACACGATATACAATATCTATCCAAATACAAACGTTGTCTCCTTTCAGTTTTCCCAACCGGTGTCAATTATCTAATGTTAATGTTAATAGATACTGGGTCCGATTAATAACAATGAATATCACACGGATGCACGATAACAAGATTTCCGATAAACATGATAATAGGAACAACTTCTAATAAGATGATCCCAATATTTCTATAACATTAACTCGATCAATATTACACTATAATCATGCATAGTTGATCTATTTCAAACTCTTCACAACCATATTCAAGATTTTCGAGTTAACACTTACAGGAATTTCTCATCAGATAATAAGTTAAACAATCACTACTCATTAATTTAAATTAATATTTAAAACAAATGATAACCAATATATGAGAACCAATACATAATATAATACAATTTGTTAAAACATGATTTATTGTAAAAAGAGTAAGAATCACTCACAGCGGTTGGCACGAACACGTAGCTCTAGTCCCACGATTGCAACTGCTCGAGAATCACACATATTAGAGTCCGGACAGCCGAGTTACCGCCCAAAAACTGAATTGGATGCTTAACGGGTCTGAAATGCACATAACGGGTCTGGATTGAAGCTTATTGGATCGGGTCACTATTGAGTTGAACCTGTTAATTAACTCAAACACATCTAATTTAAGTTAATTGAATATGGGTCCAAATCGCGTTTGGGTTTGGGTATGGGTGTGGACCTAATAAGAAGAAAGAAGAAAGAAGGAAGAGAGAGCAGGAGTGAGAGAACCAGATTCAGATCCAAAGAGAGAGTAGGGGATGAGAGAGAAAAGAGGAGGGAGAGAGAACAAAGAAAAAACAACAAAGAAAGAAAAGAAGAAAGAAAGAGAGAAGGAAGGAAAGAAGAAGAAGAAGAAGAAGAAGAAAAGTGGGGAGGGGATGATTGGCCGGCGGCCTCAGGCGACTACGGCCAGGGTGACTGGTGGCAAAAGGGGCTCGGGTGGTGGAGGTGGTGGTAGTATGGTGAAGTTGATGATGGTGAAGATGTTGTTATTATTGATGATGATGATGTGGAGATGATGATGATGGTAGTGGTAGAGTGGGGTAATGGAGATGGAGGTGGTGGTGTATGGGGTGGAGATGGTGAAGGTGATACGGTGGTGGTGTAGGTTGGTGGAGTTGGGTGATTATGGTGGTGGTTGTTGTGGAGGAGAGGATGGAGGAAGAGGGGATGTAATGGATGTGGTAGCCGGGCGAATTGGCCGGCAGCCAAGGGGGGGCGCGCCGGCGGCGAGTGACAGTTGCGGTACTGGTGATGGTCGGCCAAGGAGGAGGAAGGGAGAGGCTGGATGGAGAGTGAAAGTGAGTGAGAGAAAAATAAAAGGAAGAAAGAAAAAGATAAAGAGAGGGAAGAAAAGAAAGTGATACAAGAGGGGATGGGGTGATGGTTGGCAGGTGATGAAGATGGGGTATAGGGGGTTGGTCGACTGACATCGGAAAGGAAAAGAAAGAGAAAGGAAAGAAAAGAATAAAAATCAATATAAATAGATTATTATAATTGGGTAAATTTGAGTAACTCAGAATATTCTCCAAAATTCTCTAAAATTAAAAAATTACACTGTGGAACATGGTGAAATCAGATTTAAGAAATTCAATCCAATTTTCAAATTAAAAATCCTAGAATCAACCAGTGATACCTGTCGACACTAAATCTGGTCGAATTTAGATTAATTCAAAAAAAAACTCCAAAAATGAGTTAAAATAGAAGATATGATTTTGAGGAATAATGTGAAAGCAAAATTCAGAAATTCAACTCCGTTTGAAAACTAAAAATCTGAGAATCGATCGGTGATACCAGTCCACACTGAATTCTGGAGATTTTTCAAAATAATCCTGAAAAATTCTAGAAAAATCAAAAATATTGAGAAATAAAATCTGAAACTGAAACGGGCCCAGTCTGACTACCAAGAAGGTCAAATTTAGTATTTACACTGTATCAGGTAAACATATATCTAAAACCGGAGGTTACAGAAGAGAAAGGCGGCGGAAGAGGGGGAGAGGGGGGAGGAGCCAGCGCTCTCTCTTTCTCAAGAAGAAGAAGAAGAAGAGAACAAACGGATGGACAATTTCTCTTAAAGAGTCACGAGAGAAAATCGCTTCTCTCGTCGTTTTTGACTAGTGTTTTGAAATAAGGATAAAACAACAAGACATATATTTTGTTTAAGTGATTTTAGATGAGAGGATTAGATTTTAATTTTTCCTGAAATTACTTAAATAATCTTATTTTAAAGTTATATCTTTGATTTGTTACTATCATAACACTAAAACAAACTTCAAGTTGGCAAAGTTGACAATGAATCTTTTTAGAATATTCTAACTAGTGCTTCTTATAATAACATAGATAAAGGCAATATCCTAATTTTTTACCTCACACCTCTTGTAAATTGAAACTCAACTCAAGGAGGGATTAGTCACCTAGAAATTTTTTCAGAATTTGAAAAAAAAATTGGAACATTTTTTAAGATATCAGTCAATTGAAACTTTTCACTGAAAATTTTAAGCGGTAGTCAACTGAAACTTAGCTGAAAAGTAGAACTAGAACATTTTTGAAATGTTAGTCATGAATCATAATTAGAACTAGAAGTGGAATTAGAACAAAAATGTTCCACTTTTTAGTTCCACTATATATAAAAGAAAATATTCCATCCCAAAAAATTTCATGTTTTTTTTAATCATCATTTGGAACTGAAAACTAACTCTCTCTCATTTAATAATTAATAATTGTTAGTTATTAGTAATTAACTTTTATTAGTGATTAAAATTAATAATTATCTTCCAAATGTATTAATGTTAATGTTTGAGGATTAATGATATTTATTGTTAAAGATTAATAACTAGTATTTAAATCTTGCTAATTACTGGTCGGATGCTAGTATTTAAGACACAACTGGTAGGGTTACTTTTGGTGATGCACTTTCCTGCGAGCTGAAGAATATTCTTGAGAAGTATACAAAGGAAAGCGATGAGGTAAGCCCCTACTTTGGGAAAGTTGTATTGGTCGTAGGGCTCTTCTAGCAAGAAAAAAATCTTGCTAATTACTAGTTAAGTCTTCTTAATATTTTTATTATATTTTATATTAATTGATTTTTTTATACCATTGATCTAGTTTTCTATGCTAATTAAAGAAAAACTAATTGATTTTTGGAAAATTTCACTGCAGCCACCTACTTTGCTTCATAATTTAAAAAAAATTTCATAATTTTCTTCCCTACAACCACATTAATGTCAGCATAAATTGATTCCTTCCAACCATCACTTCTTTATATTTTTCATTTTCTCTTTTACCCTTCTCTATTGTCCCCGACGTTGCTCTCTCCTCAACCCTAATATCGACGCAGAGTAATTTGCGGGTCGATCTATGCGATCAGGTCACCGTGGGATTAGAAGGGGCAAGGAGCCCACTCCCGGGGGTTTCAGGAGGCACATACCCCAGACCAAATTTTTTGGGATCAACCTTTTATAGATCGTGTTTGTTCATTCTCGCGATGAATTTTGTTTGTGATTGTGATCGATGTGTTTTTTTTAGATCTGGAAAGCATTGGGCATGTGAAACACCCCGTTCCTGGAATACATACTTAGATGCGTATTCTGATTTGTCGATCATATTTTTCGATTTACTTTTCGTATTTATTTTTATTTTGTGATTATTTATGTGATTGGTTTATATTTGATCCAGATTCGTGAACTCAGACTCAGCCCTAGTATGAACCGGGGACCCGATCCTAATGTAATACTCGATTTGATCTTCTCGATAGTCAGGCTTGACTGATTTTAGTTTCAACATCATTTTTCAATATTGTAGATTTTTCATAGTTTTCTGAAAATTTTCAGAATTATTCTGCAAAATCTTCAAAACCGGTATCGACCGTTGTCACCGATCGATTCTCGAATTTTTAATTTACAAAAGGAGTTAAAATTCTAAATTCATTTTCATATTATTTCTTAGAATAACATTTTATACTTTAGTGCATTTTTAGGGATTTTTTTTGAATTTATCAAAGTTCGACAGGTTTTGGTGTCGACCAGTATCGCCGGTATATTTTTAGAATTTTTTAATTTTGAAAACCAGATCAAATTTCTGAAAATCGATTTCACCATGTACCTTACAATAATATTTACTTTTGTTAAGAATTTTTTGAGACCTTTCTATAGGTCATCTAGAGGGGATAAATAGGTGACGTGCTAATCAAATGTCAAACAAATACGGAATTAAAAACTATTATCCAAACTAAAACTACACACCACGTATAATCAAAGAGTGAAACCGAATTTTCGATGAAGGGCTTTGGACTTTCTCCTCAAGATTCCTCTAAATTAAGAGTTGAGGTGCTCCTATAGCTCTCTTGGTTTAATACTAGTGTCAGCACAATATCAAGCATGCAATGAATATACGATGAAAGCAATGCTAGATATTGAACAACCCAAGCGAGTATATCAATTAAGCACAATTATATATCAAGCATATAAAGATAATAATAATGAGAGCAAGAAAGATATAAACACAAGTGAGGAGAGAGAGATGAGCAATCACAAACACATGAGATTTATTTCGAGGTTCGAGCCACTTACTCTACGTCCCCACCTTCACGGCAATGAAGGATTTTTTACTATAACGATCCCGCAAGATCACTCGGTGTCGCAACACCTACAATGAGCTCCCTCAAGAACTTTTGGACCCGCAAGTCCCTCACTTGTTCCCGCAAGAATAACACACACGAACCCGCAAGCTCTTCGAGACCGCAACCTCTATAACACCTCAAATACAAGGGGTGGAATACTTGTGATCACTTCTCTTGATCACAAAAACAAATACATATATATAGTAATGGAGAGCTCCCTAGTAGTGGAGAGCTCAAGCTTGTATGAGAAAAATTAGATAGAATTGTGATGGGAATACTTAAGAGAATGCTTTTGAAAACTCAAGAAAACTCTCTTGATAAACTCTCCTTTTGATATGGAAATTAAGCTCAAAAACTTGTTAGAAAACCTCTGAGAAAGATGGGAAAAACTGGCTCTAAACTTTCTCTAAAATCTTGTTTAAAACTGGCCAAGAGAACCCCAATTTATAGGGTTTAGAAAACTAGCCGTTGGGCACAGTTTTCTGATCAGAATGACCTATCAGTCGACCACCCGGTCGACCGGCCAACGGTCATAAAAACGACCGTTGGGGTTGCCAGTTGACCGCCCGATCGACCGCCAACGGTCATAAAAACGACCGTTGGGGTTGCCGGTCTACCGCCTCCAGGCCACTTGCCCTGTCGGTTGACCACCCGGTCGACCGACCAAACCCGAGAGTGGGTTTGTTCCAGTCGGTCGACCGCTCAGTCAACTGGTCCTAAAGTCAAGGGCTTGTGTACGTGTGCACGTCGGTCGACCAATCGATTGACTGAGCCATGCGTCGGTCGACCCGTCGGTCGGCCGACAACATCCCATAAACTGTTTTTAAGGGATTAAAATTTGGAATTTAAACACCCATAAAAATTCTAATTAAATTCTATAAAATCCACAAAAATAAGTTCTTATCAATACTTTGAAATACAAATATGTGTGATAAAAAATCAACACATATTATTAACAATTTGAACTATTTTTTACGCAAAGAAGTTAAGGCTTTAAACCGAAAACCTTATTTTTCAAAAACAAACTTTCTAAATGAAAAACCGATTTTTTCAAAACTTGTTCAAATACAAAAATAAGATATTTAAACACTTTTGAAGTATAGTGTGTATGGATAGAATCCAATACATAAAAGAAGATGAAATATACTTGTTTTTGACAATAAACTCAAAATAAGTTTTGGTAAATACACAACTCAAACACATGATATAAAATCATCAAAATAAGTTCTTAAAACGATATGAAGCAACAATGTATATGGATAGAATTCAATACACATGTAAACTTGTTTTGATGAAGCCTATTCATGAAATTGAAATATGTATCCTTTGAAGTTCAAAACCAAAACCAAAACCAAAACCAAAACTAAAACTAAAACATATATCTTCCAAAAACAAAACTTAATCTTGAAAGATATGAAATATTTTTGTGTGTATATGAGCTTGAGCAATCCACAACTAATCTATCCTTTACATTTTATCTAAAAACAAAATTTTAAACTTACAAATTCGGACTCAAGTCTTTTTGAAAATCTTCTCTTCATCTTGACTTGATCCAAACGAGCTAGACTCCTCTTTGAGTACTTGATGCAATCTTGAAGCACGAGCTCTTGAATCAACACGAGCTAGCTTCAAAACTTGACTTCAAATCTTTTGTTGAAGTTAAACACCGACTTAGATCTTGATAAATATATGAAACTTATTAAATACAAGATCATTAGTATTATAACTATATGAGCTAATCATCATTAAAACTTGAGTGATAGGCCTTTAGGCCAACAATCTCCCCCCTTTTGATGATGACAAAACTCATGGAGTTATATATGCATGGATTAAAGATAACTTTTAAAAAGCTCCCCCTTAGCTCATGCATAGCATAAAACATAAAGATATTCAATGAAACACATAAATAAAATATTAAACAACAAAAAAAGATGTGCATAAATAAAAATGTTAAACATGCTCATATAAACTCTCTCAATTCTTCTCCCCCTTTTTGTGAATTCATCAACAAAGGGGTATAGTGGGAGTTTAACATCTCCGTTTATACATTGTATATTATGCTTATGTGGGTTAGGGCCTAGTCATCCCCTCTCTATGTAATGCATGTATGTAGGGAGAGCTAACTTAATGTCTCTCATCTTCATGAATGTATATCTGTCACGCCCCGCTTCCTAAAATACGCTGGAGCGGAGACGCGACGATCGACGACACATATACGCAAGAAAATACCTCACGTATACGCGCTAACTCTTAAGTAACCCAAAACAAGCTACAAATCTGAACTATAATAAATCATTGATCACTGCATTATGACATATAAGCATCCACACATGATATCATATGAATAAAGAAATAGAATAAAGACTGATCTGATATACAGGTATCAAGAAAAGTACAGGAACAAAAATGAAAAGAAGATAAGAATATCATAATCGAATAGAAGGTAGCTCCGGCTCCTCACTAAGCGTACGGTCTCATCGAACACCTGAACTATATAAGAAAGCGTTTAATATCTGAATGTGCAAATCCAGGGTCGTCAGAAATCGACCTAACGAGAGTGTGTGTGTGTAAAGGGGTAAGTGCTCGTGCAGATAAGCAATATGCACATATAATACTAAACAAGTAAGAAACAATGTGATAGTTGTAACACGTATAACCAACTAATAACATGATAACTGTAAACAAAAATAACTGAATAATTACATGTAAGTAGGTAAAATAATACCATGATAGAACAACAACTGATATCAAGATGTACAACCATATGACTCGTATCACAGCACTACTAATGCCAAAGATGTGAAACCTAGCATATGTCACTAGTCTAGTTGGTTATTATTAACCTAACTAATGTGGTACTTAGCTGTATCCCATACCACAGACGTTTTCTCACATATCAAAAAAAGTTATCGTTATTGTAACTGCCTGCCAATGTAGTGCATGTATTTTGGAAAGGTACTGTCATACCCGGTACCACGGTCTAACACCCCCTGGTGCTGAACCAGGACAAGTCGCAAGGCTCTAATAACTGAATACCATAGCCCCACATAAAAAGACAACTAGTGTGGCGCCGTAATCCAGGCATAGCCCTGACAACTGAATAACCCCATGGTGGAATCCACAACTCGGTATACCGTAAGAAGTCCTCTCAAAATACACAACATGCATTATCAGGCAATTACCCCTTTTCCCGGGTTATGATATCTTTTATTAACAAGCAACAATATGAATTATTATTAAGAATAACCAATATCTCCAACAACTACTGATGTCAATAATAGTTGATAATCTGACAACTGACAACTGATATCTAATAATTGATTACTGACAACTAATAACTGACATCTGAATACTGGAGATATAGTCACTAAGACAGCTGAACACTAATCATTGATACTAATCTCTGACAACTCCTACAAACTTTGAACACGTCATATGATCACCACAAATAGTCTCACCAATAACTAATAAACTGATAACAGCTATCTGATAACTCTAAAATAAAGATCACCGATATCAATTTGATCACTATCTTAGTAACTGAATCTCTATTAGCTGAATAACTGAAGTAATCAATACACAAATATGAAGCACATGGTATATCCTCGAGACCAACTAGGTCAACACATACTGAAATCATATCTAAGCACTAATCAAGACCAATAAAGGAATATATATCTCAAATCAACTGTAACTCTAAGTAAACCATATATTGATCCAAACATAAGTAATCTATTGTCTTAATAAGCTAATATCATGTGTCCTCAATATCCAAATGAGTTCTCATCAAGATAATCACCAATTAAATATCTGATAAATAGTTCACATAAAATATAAACCTTTAACCACAATTGCTAACCAATCACTCAAGATCAATTCAGTTACTGTCTAACATCCATCACGACTAGTTTCGAATATAAAATGGTTACACATGAAATGATATAAATTTAATATCTCAACATCCAAATATAAGATCCATATACATCTGATGCTCAAATATAAACTAATTTAGCCAACCAATAGATCGAATCCAGACACAGTCTAAGGTATTTCAATACTAGGCCTAAGTCAACAGTGACAAACTACCAACACATGAATGACACCGATACAAGCCAAATCAACTACATAAATAAGATGAACGCTCACTGATGCCTCATGAAGTGATACAAGTGATAATACTAGTAAAACATCTCAAATTGTCATATGAAATGATAAGAGTAAAATACGAATACTTATTGACAACGGTAAATAAGGAAATGAGACAAAGCAAACACTCACATGAAATGACGCAGTTTCGAAAATGAATCGCCGTCTGGTCTTCACTGTATGAACTGGTACTGATCTACGGATCATCTCATGGGTCAATTTTTGAATGGCCAGTCTATTGGGTCCACAACGAACACCAATTTGAATCTCCTGTAACGGGTCCAGATCTCACCAAACGAATCCGAAACGCTGTACCACGCAACCAAACACACACGATGATATACAAACACATATGTACACACTATATGCATACCCCCACATGTATACACATACACATACTAATATATATACATACATACACACACAACATGCAAATACCCAAATGCTAATACATACCAATATAAATACATACACCCACATACATGCATACCACAATCACACTCACGCACACATCCATACACCCAATTGCATGCACATAATTAAGACACCCCCACACATGAAATAATTAAATACTTACACGTGCATGCAATGTACAATATAAGAGAGAGAGAGGGAGGAGACTCGCACAATGGGGTGACTTGCGGTGTGCCGACGGAGGCTCCGGTGGAGGGGGCGGAGGCCACGGAGGATGTCGACGGCTAGGGGATCTCGCCGAGAATGGTGCGGGTGCGTTCGCGCTCGCCGATGGCGATCAACGACGATCCACAGAGAGGTGAAAGATGCCATCCCATCACTTAGCTTCCAAGTATACTAGGCCTTCAAGTGTTGCCTTGTTTTGCTTTATGAAAGTATGGCCACAGACCAAGCAAGGGGTGTGCTTGGTCGTGGTGGAGGGTTTGTTGTGGTTGTATAGGGCGTGGGGGAGATGGGGTGATGGCAGCCAAGGGGATGTTGAGGGACTGTCGTGGCTGCGCCGGGGTGAGGAGGAAGCCTGGGGTGGCGCTCCGGGGATGGTTGTGCACAGAGAGGGGGTCACAGCCAGGGGTTGAAGGAGGTATCGCACAGGGAGAAGGGGGATCTCCGGACTAGTGTTGTGCTCTCGGCTGGGCAGAACCAAGGGGGGAGAGGGGGCGCTGCCATGCTAGATTGCAAATAAATTAGACTTCAGGTAAGGATTGAACACCGATGGCCTTCTATTTCTCCAAATAGTCTTGGCCGCTGCAACTAGGAGGCAACATAGGGACACGACAAAGGGTGATGTGGGTGGCGCGTGGGTATGATGATCGGCCTGACTCAGTTTGAAAATGAGGCTGCTGTTGTAAAGGGAGAAGGAGGAGGTCTGCCCGAGGAGGATGGTGGGTGTGACGGCGGCCTGATAATGAAGAAAAAAAAAAGATTTGGGTAAGTATTATGTTTAGATTAATTAGGGATGATGAGACTATATATAGGGTGTTTGATATTGGGTAGTGGGTGTAAAATTACCTAGAGGGGGGTGAATAGGTGATGGCTAATCTAATGGTCACTTAATACCAAAAATGTGGAAGTAAAAACTATTATGACCTAAACAAACTATTTAAACTAAACACCACGTATAACACAAGAGTGTTGCCGAATTCCCCGTGAAGGGCTCTGGATAAACTCCTCTAGATTCCCCTAGATAAGGGTTGAGGTGCCGCGTTGGCTCTCTTGGTTGAATACAAGTGTTAGCAAACAAACCCAAGCAAGTATAACAATTAAGCACACAAGTATATCATGCATATAAAGATAAACACAATAAAGTATGCAAGATATAAACAAGAGACAAAGAGAGAGAGAGTGAGCAATCGCAAACACAAGGGATTTGTTTCGAGGTTCGAGCACCCTTGCTCTACATCCCCGCCTTCGACACACGAAGGATTTCCACTATAATCGATCCCACCGGATCACTCGGTGCTGCAACACCTACAACGAGTTCCCAGTAGAACTCCTTGGACTCTCTCTAGTCCGTACACACCGCAAGCCCACCGCTCGCCGAGGCCGCACCTCAAACAAGAGTTCACACACGAACTCGAAACAATCGCGAACGCACTCGTCCGCCTCCTCAAGAAACAAGAAAAGATCTCTTGGTGATCTAAACACTTTGATCACCAATAAAAACTCTCACTACAACACTCCTATAAGATGAATAGCAATCGATAGCTCAAGTGTATGTGTGAGAAAAACAAGGAAAGAGATGGTGGAGAAAAACTCAAGAAATTCTCTTTTTAACACTCTGATAAACTCCCCTTTTAATTGGAAGTATTGGCTCTAAATTTTGTGGAGAAAAACCTCTTAAAAGAGTATGAAAAACTGGCACAAAAACTCTCCAAAAATCTTAAACAAAACAGCCCCCAAATGCCCCATTTTATAGAGTCTGGAAAAACTAGCCGTTGGGGTCTGTCAGGCCTGTTGGTCGACCGCCCGTCGACCGGCCAACGGTCATATTTCAGACCGTTGTGCCATCGGTCGACCAAGTCAGGATACAGAGAGCAAGTCTCTCTGTCCGGTCGGCCGCCCGGCCGACCGGGGCCTTTCCAGAGAGCAGAGCTCTCTGGACGGTCGACCGGGTCGGTCGGCCGGCCCTCCTGCCAGAACTGGCGTGCACGTCTGTGCACGTCGGTCGACCGGCTCAGTCGACCGGCTGAAGCCAGGTCAGAAAACTGTTAAGGGATTTAAAACTTGGTCTTTTTGGCTCTAACAAATCCCATAAAATACTGAAAAATCTACAAAAATAGTTTTACCAATATACTTCGATAAACAAACATGCTTGCACAAAATCAAGGCATGTTACATATGATTTGAACTATTTTTGTAACTTGGAAAAATTGGTTCAAAACAAAACGGTATTTTTCCAAACTTGATTTTCCAAAACTTCTCCAAATACAAAAACAAGATATTTAAACTACTTTTAAAGCATAGTGTGTATGGATATGATCCACTACACAAACAAGGTGAAATATCTATGTTTTTGACATTATGCACTAAACATGGTTTTGGATAAAAGATATGTAAACTTGAAAACCAAAATCCAAACATGTATTTTCTAAAATAGAAAATCTTTTGTAAAAACAAAACTATCAAGAGTGTGTGTGTAAAAGTACTTGAGCAATCCACCACTACTCTATCCTTTACATTTTATCTAAAACAAAATCTTCTAAAAACAAACCTAGACTCAAGTCTTCATCTTCTTAAAGTCTTCACTTGAAGCCTTCTTGACTTGGTCCAAACACCGTGCTATCTCCAAAACTTGACTTTAAATCCTTTGTTGAAGCTATGCACCTACTAAGATCTTGATCATAAATCTGTCACTAATTAAACACAAGATCATTAGTACTATAACTACATGAGTTAATCATCATCAAAACTAGAGTGATGGGCCTTCGGGCCAACAATCTCCCCTTTTTGATGATGACAAAACTCATGAAGTTATATATGCATGGATTAAAGTAAAGCTTCAAAGAAGCTCCCCCTTAACTCATGCATAACACATAAACAAATAAATATGCAATTTATGCTCATAAACATGTATGCAAATGTAGGAGTAAACATGCTAATCAAGCATATAACACATCAAATTCTTTTTCTCCTATTTGCAAAACAAAACATATATGCATAAACAATCTTTTTCACAAAACATGCATATAAACCCAAAATCTTTCTCCCCCTTTTTGTCAATCATCAACAAAGGGGTAAAAACACAATCAACAAATTTTTCTCCCCCTTTTTGTCATAAACAAAGAGATCAGAAGGGGTCTGTAACGCCCCGATCCTGGCGGATACGGAGACATTACTGCAACGTATATACGCAGGTCAGAAATACCCTCACGTATATACGCTAAGCATCAGTACGGCAAGAATCAAAGTACGGAAGCAAGTGGTGCATTATACATTCCAACATATGAGCACAATTACAAAGTTATCACCAGAGGTGATCCAATATTACATGAATATTACATCACTGATATGCGCAATTGCGAGATTACAAGCAGATGTACATGGATGAACAGTACATAGGCACTCACGAGTTTACAAAAGGAAAACTCGAGAGGCACACAAGGGGGCCCTGGAAGGATAGAGCTCCAGACGATCTGCTGGGGATCCACGCTACCGCTGCGCCATTCTGATCAGCAACATGGAGAATCCACACGCTCCAAGCTCCATGACCTGAACATGAGAATCCAGGGGAGTCAGATGAAACTCCCCAGGCGAGTGGTGATACAAAAGCCAAGTGGCGAGCAAGGGTAAGCACATGTATAGCGATAAAACCAAATAAGCCGAGGACGAGCAAATCTGATCGTATGGTTTCAGGTCACGGTTTCATGAGATTAGTACTTCGAAGGAATAATCCAAACAAGGAAACCCTCATCTATATACCTTTATCTCATGTCACCATAATCCAAGCACATACAACCCGATTGTACTCAGGGCATGATAAGATAATGAACAGGAGGCAAGTGGATACAAGGGATAAAGCAGAGTATATGAGTAGTTAATACTATAATTCTCATAAAGCCGGAAATCCAATGTAAAATCCAGGACAAGCAATATAGTAAGGCATATCACAGATTCATAGCCGTTTAAGCTGCAGGCTTCAGTATGCGTCCCATTCCACATACTTCTACTTACAACTTAAAGAGCAGGTTATCATCTTAACACATTATTATTACTCGTCTTACCCTGATATCTAGCTATGTGAACTAGCGTCCCAGCACACATAGATCCATATCCGAGTAAAGCAAGATTGTTATTGGAAACCAGCGGGGTATCAACGAACTATGTTTACAGTGGGTCCCGTACATACCCGGGACCACGGCTCAGGATTGTTCCGTTGCTTGGTGGACGGAACCAGCCGCAAGGCTAACAGGAGGGACTTATGTATGCCCTTATCATGATGGTACCAGGAAGGAGGGATCTAGCACTCCCCTCGGTCGCCTGGAGCCCACAGGTCAGACCGGAAGTTTTAGTTGCACAACATGCCTAATACCACTGTAAACACGAACACATATTGATAGCCGCATGTTTCCCCCGACCCGATGCAAGTTGTCCAGTTTTATGGTTTATTAGATGATTATCAGATTTCGGGAATGAGCAAGAACAAGTCAGGAATATCAGGAGTACTGTACGTACTATAAGGTATCATATGAGTAACAGGAGTACAGTTTGTACTATCAAGATGTCAGGTCATCATTCCCGTTATCGTGATAATCATGAGAGTCAAGTATATCATGCCGGGTGTCAAGTGATAGCATGACAAGATGGATGATATTAGACAGGTAACCAGTCATGTCAAGAGATTGATATTAGTCCGGTGGCAAGTCATGACAAGGGGGTCTTGCCAAAGCAAAAGCATGTCCGATGTTAGGTGATAACAAACCAGTTGACAGGTGATATACATGTGTTAAACAGTAACAAGTAAATGATAGGTAAGAAGTAATGGCATGGCAAGTGTTAAGATATCAGGTAAATACATGGCATGTGATAGAATAGTAGCTGAGCACAATCAAGCGGATGCTGAGCAAGCTGGAAGTACAGACAACAAACAGTATTTAACACTGGAGCGTCTGGCGAGGTTACCGGGACGACTCGACTGAAGTACGAGCGGTAAATCCGGCAGCAACTCGCCTAGACGAATCTAGTGGTAAAGTGCTGAACGCTGATCATGATAACCAGGCGGAGCTGAACAAGCTGGAGGCACAGGCAGCGAACAGAGTTTAGACACTAATGCGCTCTGCGAGGTTACCGGAATACTCGGATTAAGATACGAGTAGAGAATCCGGCAGCAACTCGCCTAAACGAATTTGGTGAATAAAGCACTGAGCGCTAAGCATGCTCACCAGGCGGAGCTGAGAAACCTGACGATCCTAATCACGCCTCTTTCGAGGTAGTGAGTGACCGGAGGTTGTATGACGGAGAAACCTGTCGGCCCCAATCACTTCCCTTTCGGGACAGTGAGTGACCGAAGGCTGAAGGATCGGCCACGCATAGTATGAGCAGTATAATACATCACAGGCATAGTATGTGTACAGGAAGGAAACTACCTTAGTACAAGCATTCGTCACAGAGCAATACATGTCCAGATATTGGCACTCGGCCATACACAGATACAGGGACTCAGCCCAATACAAAATACATGTAAACATGGAATAAAATACATGTCGACCCGACGAAACGGGGAAACCCAAATGGAGGCGAGAGCGAGAACACTCGCCTAAATCACCGGAATGCCGAAAAGTCTAGAATCCATGGAACTCGCGCACGCGCCATAAAATAATATATAATTATGAGGAGAGAGAAAGAGTTAGAAGCCTAGAGAGAGAAGCATATGAAAGGAGAGAGTGCATAAAGACGCGGGTTTGGAAAGTGAGACGCGAGGGTCGCAGACGCGGGAGTCGCGTCGCGGGAATAGCAGACGCGGGAATCACAGACGCAGGAATAGCAGACGCGGGGTTCGCGTCGCAAGAATAGCAGATGCGGGAATCACAGACGCGGGGATCGCGTCGCGGGAAGTACCAGACACGGGAATCAGAGACGCGGGAGTCGCGTCGCAAAGGAGCCACAAACGCGGGGTTCGAGACCCGTGTTTAAATCAGGACGCGAGGAGAACGTAGACGCGGTCTTTGGTCCCGCGCTGCGTTAACATGAGAGGAACGCAGACGCGGGCATTAGCTCCGCGTCGTGCAGACACGAGAGGGACACGGACGCGGGCATGGACTCCGCGTCGCGCCGATACAATAACGCGAAGGCCGCGTTATGGAATGGCCTAGACGCAGGAGGTAAACTCCGCGTCTAACCAGCAACAGATGGAAAGTAGAGGGAGACAGGGAAAGGGTGAGACACAGAGATGGCCCAACTCCAAATCCAAACCAGTAAATGGTGGAAGTGAAGATGGTGATGGTAATTAGTAGAGGGGATGATGATGAAGATGGAAGTGTTGTCGTTGTAAGCATCACCGTTACAGATTACCAGAATAATCATAAACGATTACCGGATAATCATCGGAGATGTTACCGACGAAGAAGAGCTCGGCCCCAATCCAAAAGGAGTGGCCGGCCCTTGATAAGAGTCATTTTCCAAATGGAGAAGACGAACAGGAAGAGGACCAGGAAGAGAGAGAGAGAGACAATACATGAGAGAGAAAGAGAGGGAGAGAGAGAGTGTTGGATCCAGGAGAGAGAGAGAGAGAGAATCAACAGGGAGAGAGAGAGAAAAGGGATCCAGATCCAGGGAGAGAGAGAGAAGGGAGAAGGGGGGCTGTTGTCCCCTTGGCTCCCGCACACAGCGCCCCCCCTTGGGGGCGCTCGGCCTGGCCGCCGGCCATGTGGCGGCGCCGGGCGGCGCCGGCCACCGGCAGAGGAAGAGGGGGCAATGCCCCCTCAACAGAGAAGGGGGGCTGTGCCTAGGGGTGCCACCGGATACGGATTATCCGCGGATATCCGTATCCGAATTCGCCTCAAACCCGGATACGGATATCATTTTTTCACATCCGCCAATATCCATATCCGTATCCGTATCCGAAAGTTAGGTGAGGATACGGATATGGTAAAAACAATATCCTATCCGTATCCGATCCGATATCCGAAAGTTAGGTACTTGACAATGATATTCGTATGAAAGAGACTATTCTTCAATGGA
The DNA here is from genome assembly GCA_038442645.1 of Agave tequilana. Classification (NCBI taxonomy): domain Eukaryota; kingdom Viridiplantae; phylum Streptophyta; class Magnoliopsida; order Asparagales; family Asparagaceae; genus Agave; species Agave tequilana. The sequence continues at coordinate 29,210 of JAVJIF010012633.1, forward strand.
ATGAGACAATAAATTTTGATATTTTGAGTTGGTGAAAAGTAATAGTGGAAAGTATCCGATTCTTGCAAGAGTAGCATGAGATATTTTGAGTATTTCGACATCAATCATGCCATCCGAATCGACATATAGCACCGGGCTTGTGTATATATTGCTATAGAAGTCGAATGACAATGGATACGGTGGAAGCATTGATATGTCCACAATAATATCATAATATGTATCACATTTAATATTGTTGTAAATGAGATAAAAAGTAATATAAGTATATCTATTTAGTTGTTCCTTAAGCGTATCCATTTTTATATATCCGATTAGTATCCGCATCCGATCCGCTAATATCGGATCCATATCCGATATCCGATTTTAGCGGATACGGATATCATTTTTTCACATCCGCCAATATCCGTATCCGTATCCGTATCCGAAGGTTGGGTGCGAATATGGATATGGTAAAAGCAATATCCGATCCGTATCCGATCCGATGGCACCCCTAGCTGTGCCCCCCTCCAGCAAAGAAAAGAGAGGGGGCTGTGCCCCCCTCCCAGATCACGCACAGGGGGCCCAGGTGGGCCCCCTGGCCGCCCACGGCCGCTGGCACAGCGCCGGCGGCGCCAGACCGGGGTGGCGCCGGCCACCCCAAGGGGAAGAAGGAGGAGGGGGCTGTTGCCCCCTCCACAGCAGCGCACGGGGGGGCGCGGCCCCCCGGCCGCGCCCAGGCCGCCGGCCTCGCGCCGGCGGTGGTCTGCCCACGCCGGGGCGCCGGAGAAGGGAAGAGCTCGCCGACGGTGGTGGTGGTGATGACCGGATTCTTGGGGGAGAAAAGAAAGATAAGAAAAGGGAAGGAAGGAAAGGAAAAGAAAAAGAGAGAGGAGGAGATGGTCGCCGGAGATCGGGTTCTCCTCGCCGGGGACGAGGTGGCCGAAGGTGGTGGCCGGTCGGTTGGGTGCAGGTCGCTGGCCACAAAATGGAGGAGGAGAGGAAGAAGTGAAATGAGAAGAAAAGGAAAGAAGAAAAGAAAAGAAAAAGAAAAAGAAAAGGAGAGAGAGTGATAGGGATGGTGATGGGAGAGAATTAAATGGGGTGTGGTGATGGGATGCGGCCCACGTGGAGGGGAGTGGGCTGCAGTCGGTTGGAGGGAAAAGAAAAGGAAGGAAAGAAAGAAAGAAAGAAAAGATTAAATAATAATATTATAATATGGCCGCGAAATATCGACTGTTCCGGAAAAATCCCAAAAAAAATACCCGGAGGTAGAAAACGTCATCCTGAGGAATAATACGAAATCGGTTTTCAGAAATAAAATGTCGTTTTCAAATTAAAAATCTGAAAGCCAACCGCCGATACCGGTCTACACCGGGTCGGCCGGATTTTGATAAATTCTGAAAAATCCCAGAAAATGTATTAAAGAATAAAATATGATTTTAAGAAGTAAAGTGAAAGCAGAATTCAAAAATTCAATCCCGATTGTAAACTAAAAATCCTGGAATCAACCAGCAATACTGGCCGATACCGAATCCGGTGGAATTTTCATAAATTCATAAAATCCTCAGAAAAAGTATTTAGATAGGAAATGTGATTTTAAGAAATAATGTCTAAAGACACTTCTTGAAATTCTAACCCGTTTGCAAGTTAAAAATCCGGGAATCGGTCAGCGGCACTGGTCGACACCGTTTTGAAGATTTCAAATTTAATTCAGAAAATTCCAGAAAATCATAGAAAATCTAGAATATTGGAAAACGATGTTCAAAACTAAAATCGGTTAAATCAGAATATCAGAACGTCCAAATCGAGCAATACTCTAGGATCGGGCCCTCGGTTCAGACTAGGGCTGACTCCGAGTCCACGAATCCGGATCCAAGACAAAACAATCATATAACGAATTCATAATACAAAACAAATACAGGAAGTAAATCGAAAAATACGATCGAAAAATTTGAATACGCAACTAAGTACGTATTCCGGGAGCGGGGTGTTTACAGGGTCAAATCTAACAAGTCAATAAAAGGTTATATGCGATATACATTCATGAAGAGGAAGACGGTTAAGTAACTTCCCTACACATATACATTACATGAAAGAGGGATGACAAGCCCTAATTCACATAACGTATAATATGTAATGCATAAGAGGAGATGTGAAGCTCCCCCTACACACGTGTATCACATAAAGAAGAGTTGTCAAGCTCCTCAATATACAATACACTCAACATGAATCTATATGTAGAAGAGATGTTAAGCTCTCCTTGCATATAGGCAATACAACTCAAAAATTTTGAATTTTTCTTATAAAACAAAATTTTAAATTTTCTCAATAAAACAAATCTTGAGATATCAAATAAACATAATTTTTTTATTTTGATACCATTTTAAAACATAATGCATAAGCTTAAAAAAAATTGAAGTAAGCTTAGCATAAACAAGGTTTGTGCTTTTAAACATGTAAAACGATTTTAACTTAGGCACAAAACAAATCATATATATGTATGAAAATGAGTATACCAATTGAAATTGATACATACATATATAAGAAAACAAAATATGAGTATATACAAAAATAGAGTCAAATTGATACCAATTGAAACGATTCAATGATACCAATTGAAACAATAATAGGATCATGTGTATAACTCATAAAACATTGAAGAATAAATAACTAGTTAAATTAATTTTTGAAAAACTAGTTAAAGATCCTTCAAAAACATGAACCAAATCATATGTATTTCATGAATCATACCAAATATACAAGAGATGACACTCAAAATCGATTAAGCTCATAAAAGTGTTCATGAATCAAAGTCATGACAAAACAAATGAAGTAGAGTGTACAAGAATCATGTATATAACATTTTCATGAAAATAGTCATTGAAGCTCAAAATGATCAAAACAATTATCATTTTATCAAACAAATCATAAAAATTCATTTTTCATTAAAACAAAACAAACTTCTAGGTATATGTATGATTTATCTAAATCTAACAACATGCATACATGTCCCAATCATAAAACGAGTCTATTAATAGTATTTGCATGAAGGCAAGAGACTCAAAAAGGATATACATGTATATTTATTAGATTTGAATAAAAATTACATATACATGAAGTAAATCATTAAAATAGGCAAAACAAGTGTAAATGAAAGAATCATCAAAACTAGGCGATACATGTGCATATAGTGGGTACAAATGAGCATGAAGTGCAAACATATATGAATCAATTTGTTTCTCACTACTTGAACATGTATATACACAAGTTTTAATGGAATCTACATCTAAACTAGTATTTACCACATGAAGCACAAAACCTAAAACATGAACATGCTATATGATATTACAAATGAATAAGCATGTAAATAAAATAAGAGTTTAGAAATAGTTACCAACTAAGGAACTATGTTCCAATCTCCAAACATGGTGGTTGACCCACCAAACCTCCTTGATAGTGATGCATCCATATATGTGTCCATCAAATCCAAGTGCATCCACCATCAAGGCACAAAATCTCTCACGTCTTGTGAGAGCCCTCACCTACATCAAATACAAAAGGTGGGGACTTTGGTACCCATTTTCTTTTGAGTCCTTGGGGGTTAGCCTTGTAAGGAACCCAAAATTTTTTATTTTTAGCAAAATTTAAATAATGCAACTTGTCAAAACAAAACTTTGCTAAATGGCCTTTGCGGCTACAATGTGTACACTTGTACACCTTAGGATGCTTATGTGTGTGTGTGTATGATCGTGACGTGCAACAAAAGCATATGCATGATGATGATGTGCATGAATATGTGGAGTTTGTTTCTTAGAAAATAAAGACTCCAATCTCTTATGGTTAAATGCACATGAGCTCAAAGTTGAGCTCAAACAATCCATTTTATTTTTCAAAACATTAATCTCACTAGTGGTGGCATGTAAAGCATGGTGAGATATAGAATCATTTTTCTTGTTCTTTTTAGAAACAAAATCTTTTTCTTTTTCAACAATTTTTCTTTTCAAAGATTTATTTTCTTGAAAAACAACTTCCTTTTGTTTTTCCACCAAAATAATTTCATTTTTCAAACTAGTGTTTCCTTCACATAAATCATTCAATTTGAAAACAAGGAAACATTCTCATTTTTCAAAATCTCATTTTCCTTTTCAATGCATGCAACCTTAGTTCTAAATGAATCATTTTCTTTTAGCATGCAATCAAAATTCTTTTTCAAATTTTTATTTTCTTTCTTAAGCATGTTATATTTCTCAAGTAATAGTTGACAAAAGATGAATGCTCATCATATGACATGTTAACATCTTCTACCTCGGATTCGGTAGTTACCTCAAGGGGGTTATCCCTTTGGACCATATAGCACTTGTTGGAGACGTCACTTCCAACATCCGAATCACTCCCCGCATAGTATTGATCATTTTCGCCGAGGGAGAGGAGGGTGTTCCAAACTACAAAAGCCAAATCAAGATTAGCAACCCTAGATAAATAATCATCATTTAGGGTAGATCTTAAAGCATGTAGGGCTTTTGCATTAGCCTCAAAATGTTTGCCATTTAAACAATATGCATCATTAGTTGTGGCAAGATAGACATGAATGCCTAGGGCTTTGAGGTACAAAGACACCTTAACCTTCCAAATTTGGATGTTAAGAATGTCAAAGGTGGGTGGTGACATGAAGTCCATGGTGTGTGTACAAATATTGTGATTAGCCTAAAAAAGAGAATCTTTAACTCTAGGTTGTAAGACCCGAATTCAGAGCACTTGGCTCTGATACCAATTGTAAAGTCACCTAGAGGGGGGGTGAATAGGTGATGGCTAATCTAATGGTCACTTAATGCCAAAATTGCGGAAGTAAAAACTATTATGACCTAAATAAACTATTTAAACTAAACACCACGTATAACACAAGAGTGTTGCCGAATTCCCCGTGAAGGGCTCTGAACAAACTCCTCTAGATTCCCCTAGATAAGGGTTGAGGTGCCGCGTTGGCTCTCTTGGTTGAATACAAGTGTTAGCAAACAAACCCAAGCAAGTATAACAATTAAGCACACAAGTATATCATGCATATAAAGATAAACACAATAAAGTATGCAAGATATAAACAAGAGATAAAGAGAGAGAGAGTGAGCAATCGCAAACACAAGGGATTTGTTTCGAGGTTCGAGCACCCTTGCTCTACATCCCCGCCTTCGACACACGAAGGATTTCCACTATAATCGATCCCACTGGATCACTCGGTGCCGCAACACCTACAACGAGTTCTCACTAGAACTCCTTGGACTCTCTCTAGTCCGTACACACCGCAAGCCCACCGGCTCGCCGAGGCCGCACCTCAAACAAGAGTTCACACACGAACTCGAAACAATCGCGAACGCACTCGTCCGCCTCCTCAAGAAACAAGAAAAGATCTCTTGGTGATCTAAACACTTTGATCACCAATAAAAACTCTCACTACAACACTCCTATAAGATGAATAGTAAGGGATAGCTCAAGTGTATGTGTGAGAAAAACAAGGAAAGAGATGGTGGAGGAAAACTCAAGAAAATCTCTTTTTAACACTCTTGATAAACTCCCCTTTTGATTGGAAGTATTGGCTCTAAATTTTGGAGAAAAACCTCTTAAAAGAGTATGAAAAACTGGCACAAAAACTCTCCAAAATCTTAAACAAAACAGCCCCCAAATGCCCCATTTTATAGAGTCTGGAAAAACTAGCCGTTGGGGTCTGTCAGGCCTGTCGGTCGACCGCCCGGTCGACCGGCCAACGGTCATATTTCAGACCGTTGTGCCATCGGTCGACCGAGTCAGGATACAGAGAGCAAGTCTCTCTGTCCGGTCGGCCGCCCGGCCGACCGGGGCCTTTCCAGAGAGCAGAGCTCTCTGGACGGTCGACCGGGTCGGTCGGCCGGCCCTCCTGCCAGAACTGGCGTTCACGTCTGTGCACGTCGGTCGACCGGCTCGGTCGACCGGCTGAAGCCAGGTCAGAAAACTGTTAAGGGATTTAAAACTTGGTCTTTTTGGCTCTAACAAAATCCCATAAAATACTGAAAAATCTACAAAAATAGTTTTACCAATATACTTTGATAAACAAACATGCTTGCACAAAATCAAGGCATGTTACATATGATTTGAACTATTTTTGTAACTTGGAAAAATTGGTTCAAAACAAACGGTATTTTTCCAAACTTGATTTTTCAAAACTTCTCCAAATACAAAAACAAGATATTAAACTACTTTTAAAGCATAGTGTGTATGGATATGATCCACTACACAAATAAGATGAAATATCTATGTTTTTGACATTATGCACTAAACATGGTTTTGGATAAAAGATATGTAAACTTGAAAACCAAAATCCAAACATGTATTTTCTAAAATAGAAAATCTTTTGTAAAAACAAAACTATCAAGAGTGTGTGTGTATAAGTACTTGAGCAATCCACCAACTACTCTATCCTTTACATTTTATCTAAAACAAAATCTTCTAAAAACAAATCTAGACTCAAGTCTTCATCTTCTTGAAGTCTTCACTTGAAGCCTTCTTGACTTGGTCCAAACACCGTGCTAGCTCCAAAACTTGACTTTAAATCCTTTGTTGAAGCTATGCACCTACTAAGATCTTGATCATAAATCTGTCACTAATTAAACACAAGATCATTAGTACTATAACTACATGAGTTAATCATCATCAAAACTAGAGTGATGGGCCTTCGGGCCAACAGTGGGTTGATGGGTTTAGGTATAAGCTTGTTGGGTAATGGGTATAGGTTAGGAAATTAGGTTTGGGTCAAGGATAATGGATAATGCAATGAATGCACTACAAAATTAATAATAGTACTAATATTAACAACAATAATAATTAACCCTAGTGTTAATAATAGTAATACAAATAACATTGTATAACTATACTAATAAATAATAATAATAAACTACAATAACAACAAGTAGTGTTAACAACGATAATAATAATAGTAGTAGTAACTAACAATAAAAAATAAGAATCATAATTAGTAATATTAATAGTAATAAGTAACACTAATAATAAAAATGATAATAATCATAATAATTAACCATAAAATAATAATAAATAATAATTAAAATTCTAATAACAATACACTAGCAATAATAAATAATATAATAATAGTAACAATAACAATAGTAATGAGAATTAACAACTACCAGTACCACTAATATTAATACTAATATAACATAAATAAATAAAATAATAGTAACACTAATAATTATTAACAACCACTAACAATGTTAATAATAATAACACTAATAGTAATAACAGTAAATAATAATCATAATGGGAGAATAATAATAGTAATAAATACCACTAATAATATCAGTTAATAATAAGAATAATATTAGAAATAATAATAATAAGGAATTAAAATACAGATAAGAAATAATGGTAATAATATATAAAACCAAAATACCATTTACCGTCTTAAAAATAATTTGTATATTTAATAATAATAACTATACATCAAGTTAATTAATAGTAATAATAATAAAATAATTAGTAAATCAAAATAAATACTTTAGAAAAAAATAAAAATACAGTATTACTAATTAGGGATATTACAATATCGCATATACCTTTATTTTGTTTGTTTATCTTCACCTCTTTGTTGATGAATTGACAAAAAGGGGAAGAAAAATTTAGAGAGTTTATATATGCATGCTATGTGTTTATGTTTATTTCTATATGTTTGTTTAGTTTATGTGCCTTCATTGAATATCTTTTTTGTTTATGTTATGCATAAGTTAAGGGGAGCTTCTATGAAGCTTATATTTAATCCATGAATTTATAATTTCATGAGTTTTGTCATCATCAAAAAGGGAGAAATTGTTAGTCCAAAGGCCCATCACCCTAGTTTTGATGATGATTAACTCATATAGTTATAGTACTAATGATCTTGCGTTTATTAAGTTTCAGATATTCAATTAAGATCTTAGTCGGGTTTAGCTTCAACAAAAGATTGGAAGCTAGCACGTGTTGATTCAAGAGCTCTCACATCAAGATCGCATCAAGTACTCAAAGAGGAGTCTAGTTCATGGATTAAGTTTTGGACCAAGTCAAGATTGAAGAGAAGATTTTCTAAACTTGAAGTCTAGTTTTGTAAGCGTTAGAATTTTGTTTTTAAATAAAATATAAATGATAGATTAGTTGTGGATTGCTCAAACTCATACACACACAAAATTTATATGTGTTTTCATTAGAAATAGTTTTAGTTTTTTAAAATACCGTTTTGATTTTGAGCTTCAAAGCATACATCTATTGATTTCATAATTAGGTTTCATCAAAACAAGTTTACATGATTTATATGTGTAGTAGATTTCATCCATACACATTGATGCTTCATATTGTTTAGAAAAACTTAGTTTGATGTTTCTAATTCATGCTTTAAAGTTTTATTAAAGTCAAAACTAATTTTAAGCCTATTGTCAAAAACATAGATATTTCATCTTATATGTGTATTGGATCATATCCATACACACTATACTTCAAAAGTGTTTAAAATATCTTTTTTTGTATTTGAACAAGTTTTGGAAAAATTGTTTTTCAATTTGAAGATTGATTTTGAAAAATACGATTTTTGTTTAAAGCTTTAACTTCTATACCTCAAAAATAGTTCAACAAGTTTGTAATATGTGTTGATCTTTGATCACACATATTTGTATTTCAAAGTATTTTAAAGAACTTGTTTTTGTGAATTTTTATGTATTTTAAATAAAATTTTAGGATTTTAAAAGACCAAGTTTCAAATCCTTAAACTCTGACATGGGCTTCTGGTGGTTGACCGAACCAGAGGTCGGTCGACCGATGTGTACAGGACGTGCATATAGCCTGGCTTGAGGGTCCGATCGACCGGACGGTCGACTGATCCAGAGAGTTCGCTATCTGGATCTGGCCTCGGTCGATCGAGCGGTCGACCGGCCAGAGAGCAGTGCTCTCTGGTTCTTGCCTCGACCGATAAGTCAAGACCTGGGCGACAACCCCAACGGTCATAAATATGACCGTTGGCCGGTTGACCGACAGGTCATTTTGGCCAGAAAACTGAGCCCATCAGCTAGTTTTTCTGAACCCTATAAATTGGGGTTCTCTTGGCCCGTCTTGCATAAGATTTTGGAGAAGTTTTAGAGCCAGTTTTTCCCATCCCTATTAGAGTTTTTCTCCACATGTTTTTGAGTTAAAATTTCCATATCAAGAGGAGAGTTTATCAGAGTGTTTTCTTGATCTTTTTCAAGAGAGTTTTCTTGAGTTTTCCCTCCACATCTATCTTGTTTTCTCACACAAGCTTGAGCCATCTATTGCTATATCAATCCTATAGGGTTTCTTATTTGTGAGAGTTATTTTTGTGATCAAGATAAGTGATCACAAGTGTTTCACCCCCTTTGATTGGGAATTTGTAGAGGTGCGGCCTCGGTAAGCTAGCGTGCTTGCGTGTGTTGTTCTTGCGGGAATAAGTGAGGGACTTGTGAGTCCAAGAGTTCTTGAGAGAGATCGTTGTATGTGTTGTGGCACCGAGTAGTCTTGCGGGATCGATTCTAGTGAAAATCCTTCATAGTGTTGAAGGCGGGGACGTAGAGCAAGTGTGCTCGAACCTCGAAACAAATCTCCCGTGTTTGTGATTGCTTATCTCTTTCTCACTTGTATTTCATATCTTGCATGCTATTATTGTTTATATCTTTTACATGTTATATTCCCTTGTGTTTCACTTATATATTTGCTTGGAATTGTTTGATCACAGTAGTATTTAACAAAGAGAGCCAGAGTGGCAACTCAACTCTTAATCCAGAAGAATCTTGAGGAGAAAGTTCAGAGCCCTTCACCGGGACTCGGCTACACTCTTGAGTTATGTTGTGTGTTAGCCTAATAGTTTTGGTTGCATAATTAGTTTAATTTCGCATTAGTTTTGCATTTGATTAACTTGTCACCTATTTACCCCTCTAGATGACTTACAAATTTCACCGCGGATTGACTCTTTGGTCATCTCCTTAATAGATTCTTTGAAGCAATGAGGAAAATAATTAGTGAAAATAAATCTAAATAGGAAAGATCAGATCTTTACCTCCAAATGAAACTGTAGAGAGTCCAAAGTGATTTTCTCCATCCGAACCAAAACTCTCCGTCAAAACCCGAAAAGCTTTGATACCACTTGTTGGGAGGAACCCATCAGAGGATTACTACACACCAGAGAATAGTCACCAATTGCATGAACAAACAGGTCAAGAAGAAGAAAACGAGAACACACAAATTTAACGAGGTTCGAAAATTGCTTACATCATCAGGGCTGAAAGGAGAGAGAGATCTTATTAATTAACAATTACATGATACAATCAATGGGGACAATACCCCTCTATATATAGTAAGAGAATCCCTGAAGAAAATAAAACCAACAAATCTGATATCGGATCAGAAACAAAATCAGAATCATAATAGAAAACTGCTAGGACCCGACATGCAGTCGACCACTCTCCTGTAGTATTCAAATTGTGCTCTGTATGGTTAACCGCAAAGCCACAACTAGTCTTCTGGACGGTCGACCGGGCGGTCGACCGTTCCTGCCTTGATTCTCCAAGTGCACATTCTGTGCATGGCCAGTTGACCGGTTGGTCGATCGGCCCGCCTGGTCGATCGGCTCGGTTATGACTTGGGCTTTTGCCTTGCACCTTTAAACTCGATCTTCGCGCTATCTTCTCCAACGAGTTAAAAACTCTACTAACAAGATTTGATACTCTCTCCCCACAGAATAGAGCAGAAGAATGTGGGGAAAGAGAGGGAGTATCGTGAGGAGAGATAAAATTGCGGATCTTATTTCTTAACCCAAGTCTAAAGTGGAACTAATCTCATATGTTCCTTTCTTTCATTACGATCGGACGACCAATGTTAGAGTCGTGAATCTGGTTGATGGCCCCAGTTCGCAGCAGAATATGCCTTTGCCAATGGGATATCTTAAACTTAATACGTGTTTTCTCCATGACTCGTCCTGAAGAAAAAAATATGACTCTATTTTAGCAAGAGTCGTCTTCTTTCCAATATGAGGCATGTTTGACAATTTTTAATTCTCTGTGTGAGACTGTTTCAAGATCATAGGTTGGGCCCGCACCAGGCTTGACAAAAGAAGCCCAACGTGTAAGCCTAAAATCTACCTTTTTCAAGGCTAAATTGCATTAAAGTATCTCAAAGTTTTACCATTACCCTCTTGTTTTTTTCGCTTGCACTTAAACACCATATTATTTTCAAGACTTAGCACATTGTTACCATCCATTATTATTTTGTCTCACATCCATACAAAATATCTCACTTGGACAATTTTACCTCTGAGCCTACCCTTAGTTTATAATTACTTCTTTTGCCTTTTTCCTTCTAATAACAGTTTAACAAAAAAAAGTATAATAGTTCTTTTTTTTAGATACCGCATATATATCATTCAAAAACATTAACATTTTATGCAAATCTAAAAATGGTAGCAACAATTTACCTTCTTTTCTATTGTCATATCAATTGATAAATTATTCTTCAACAATAAAATTATTATTCTAAAAAGGCATAAATAGTAACTTCATATTAGATAACTGTTTGTAATAATAACAAAATTGAAAGTAGTTCAGAGGTATTACAATCAAATATTGTTCTTTTCACACTCTGTATAATTTGAGCACATAATATAATAGAAGACAAGTTATAAAATTGCTAAGACAAGTTTCAAACAAAGAAACAGAAATATTATTAAGACATCTAAAAATTATCAAAACTGCTATTATCTGGGAGTTTAAGATAACATCATCAAAAGAAAAATTATAAGGTAGAGAAATTAACAAAACACTACCTAATAGCACCAACAAAATATCATTAAGCTGAACCTTTCATTTCAACCAAAACGCCACAAATTCAATACTATCTCTAACATTGAACCACCAAGTTTATATTAAGGTAACATCATTTTTATGAATAAGGTAACATCGTTTTTATGAACACTGACGCAAATTTGATGTTAGCATTGAACTTCAAATATATAAAACATAGTTCAGAACTATTTAATTATGAACTTGTAATAGTTCATTCTGGATCAAAGAAATTTGAGACGGGTCGTCACAGGCCAAAGTCTTTAATTCTTTAACTTTGGATCCTGATAGAGTGAGGTGGGGTTATGATGGACCAAGGCTTATGAATCTAAATTTATACCAAATTCTGTAATATTTTTCCTCCTTTTCTAGCGAGAGAGATGGTATATTGCGGATGAAATTAAAAAAAGGGGAAATAATCCGTTGAGACGAGTTTTTCCATTCCAAAGGCATTTTCACCTTCAGTTTTTAGTATTTAATTATGTACGAGTGTTGAGTGTAAAAAAAGAATAGTGTATTTAAATGCAGAGAAAAAAATAAGGTATATAAGTGCAGTATTAGTAAAACTTTGAGGTATTTTTGTACAACTTACCACTTTTTCTCCAAAATATTTCAATACATGTTTTGACAACTTAATCATCATCTACCACCCTTAAAATGCATGGATTTATGACACGACAACATCACATAATTTTAGCATAAAAACTTCTTCATATGATTATAATTATAATTAGTGCAAATCAGAATATAAGGGTTCCCGGTACTAATTGACATTTGATGGAACAAAAATACAAGAAAAAAAAAATGCACAATTACCGGATTAGAAAGTAAAGTAAACTGTTGAAAATTCACAAGACCAGTACTAATTAGTAAATGAAGGAAAATATCTTTTCTTTTCTTTTCTTTTTCTGGCAAAAATATCTTATAATCTTATCTTATCTTAATTATCAATAATAATCCCACAGGATTTAGAGAAACCCAGCGATTCCTCTGGAACTCGCCCATCACGTGCCCCGCCACCGCCGTAACCGCCTCATTATAAGCAGCAGGACCCTGTTTTTTCCTTCTCTCGTCCTTATCCTCCCCTCCTCTCTCTCTCTCTCGATGGCTCGCGTCCTCACCCAATGCCCATCCCTCAGGCCCCAAACTCTAACCCTAGTCCGATCCCTCTCCCCCTCGCTCCGTACGCCTTCCCGCCCCAAATCCAGCCGCGCGGAGAAGGCGGCCTTCATCGAGATCGACATCGGATCCGGGTCCGGATCCGACACCGGAGGGGAAGGGGAGTTCTCGGCGGGGGTGAATCGGATGGCCGACGCGCTCCACAGCATCTACGCCAGAGATCCGCGCCTGATTGGCTGCCGTTCATACCGGGGTCCTCCTATTGGGTCCCACCGAAGAGCAGGAAGACGGCGGCCGCGGCGGCGGATATCGTCAAGCTCATAAAGACGACGCTGCTGGAGCCCTTGACGGACGAGGAGGCCATGTCGCTCAAGACGGTCAATGGATGGCCCTCCTCTGCTTACTACATTGAAGGTAATTTATTTTAGGCTTTTTTCTTTTTTGGTGAATTGGGATTTAATTTTGAGGAAAATTTCAGCTTTTAGTTTGGTGCGCTAATTAGTTGTTCTTTTCGTTTGGCATGCAGTGGTATTTCCTCTCATCAGTCATTTTTTTTTTGGGATTTAGTTTTTGAAATTTCAGAAAGCCTGTGACTTCTGCTTTTCTTTAATGCCCCCTAGCTTCAATTTTGTGGGTCGAGCTCTACATTTTCAGTGAGTTTGTTAAATTCTGATACATATGGCGATTTTTTAGTCCAGTTCTACATGAATCGTGGGGTATGAACGATCAATTGGGTAACGACAAGAAAAGGATCCCATCTTTGCGGTGGTTTTGAATAATGTGGGCTTACATCATCAGTCAAATAACCATTTTCTTCCTTTTTGTAGTGAAGTGAAATATAATAAGTTATAAAGACCAAGAAAATGAGTAATGGTTTTTGGGTTTTGATACCTGTTTATGAAGATGCAGTATTAGAAGTTGTACAGACCAAGATTAGAATCTAACTTGCGATCTACACTCTGAAATTCTGACACATATGGTGATTTGTTAGTTTATTTCTACATGAATTGTGGGGCATGAGTGATCAATTGGGTCAATCGTAAGATAAAGGTGCAAATTTTTTTTTTGGATTTAGTTTTTGGAATTTCAGAAAGTCCGTGATTTCAGCTTTTCTTTAATATCTTCTAGCTTCAATTTTGTGCGTTGAGCTCTACATTTGCAGTGAGATGCGTGAATTCTGACACATGGTGATTTGTTAGTTCATTTTTACATGAATTGCGAGGTATGAGCAATCAATTGGGTTGATCGTAAGAAAAAGGTGCTATCTTTGCGTTTGGTTTTGAAAATGTAGGCTACGTCACCTGTCAAATAACCATTTCCTTCCTTTTTTTGTAATTAAAATATAATAAGCTATAAAGACTAAGAAAATGTGTAATGGGTTTTGGGTTTGATGCGTAGTTTGAAGGTGTGCTATTGAATGTTGTACGAACTATGTAGAAATCTAGAGTAATGCTAATTGTACTATAAAATTTATACTACTTTATGCTGATCCTACATGCCAAGGTGGTGAGGAGGCTGAGTTGGAGCTAATTAAGGGAGTTAACTTATTGAGAATTGCCTTTTTATCTTTCCTAGAAGGCAAATGCTCGTTCTTCACTTTTCTGTTCATTTCATCTCAAATCCCTCTTTCTTATTTCAACAAACTCACTTTGATCATCAAACCCATCCCCTGCGTCTCCGGCATTGGCTAAACCCAACTCCTCTTTCCATTGCATCTGTTGCCTTCATTAATTAGTGTATTGCTCTTGACAATTTTCTTCATCTTTCAATTAATATAACAATATTAAAGCATGTGTTTTCCATTAAAACAAAGAATTCTTTCCTTGCACCACACAAACCCATCCATCTCCACTTCTTTGATCCTTAAAAGATTCTTTTTCTTGAAAACAAATTTTCTAATTACTGCGGTTCAACATATTGCATTTATTTGCGTTGGAAAGTTAATTTGATAAAACTAAAATACTTGTGGCTGTGTTAAACTTATTTGATAGATTAAGTCCAAAACTATTAATCTTTCTTATCTACCTGTTCATGTAATACACAACTAAATCTCTTAGCTCTCCACAAAAAATTACAACAACAACAAAGCCATTTGTCCTAAGTATTTGGGGTAGGCTACATGAACCAAAAGAGAATTACGCCAGATCGGGCACATAGATCAGCTTTCTCCACTCATTCCTATCGAGCAATATGCCTTCACTAAGACCTTTAGCCTCTATATCTTGTCATATTACCTCCATCCATGTTTTCTTCGGTCTCCCCTGCGCTCTTTTAACTTGCCCTAAATTGATACGCTCTACTCGCCAGACTGGCGCATTTGTAGGTTTACTTTACACATGACCAAACAATCGTAGACGGTTTTCTCTCATCTTCTCTTCTATAGAGGCTACATCTATCTTAGTACGAATATTCTCATTTCTCACCTTATCTCTCCGCCTGCTATCACACATCCAACGAAGCATGCGCATCTCTGCTACACTCATCTTCTGGGTATGATCTCTCTTTATAGCCCAACATTTTGTGTCATATAACAAAGTTGGCCTAATAGCAGTCCGATAAAATTTTTCCTTCAGCCATAACAGAATGTTACAATAACATAAAACTCTTATTGCGCTTCTCCATTTTAACCAGCCGGCTTGGATCTTATGGTTGACATCACTATTGATCTCCCCATCATTTGGATAATAGTACCCAAGTACTTAAAATGACTGCTCATCGGTATTTCTTGTCCATTTAGTCTCACAATACTATAATCTCGGATTCTCTGTTTACTGAATTTACATTTCATATACTCCGTTTTGACCCTACTTAATCTAAAACCTTGAGATTTTAAAGTTTGCTTCCATAACTCCAATTTGACATTTACCCCAGCTCTCCTCTCATTAACTAGGACAATATCATCAGCAAATAGCATACACCACGGTATCTCTTCCTGACATGGTTCACAGTCGCGGTCTCGGCCGCCGACTCGGCGGGCACTGAGACAGATCGGTCTCGACGACTCGGATCAGTATCGGGCGATACGCGCAAAACGCTACATAGAAAGCTCAAATAATTCTGAAAAAATCATGATAAATCTTAAAAAAATGTAGACATCCACATTCATGTATCACATGTCCAAAATATATCACCTAGCACACTAAACATAAAGCGAAAGCATAAATACACGCGTCGTCGGTAGAAGCATATCAAAATACATGCACAATATAATAAATTGCACAAACTACATTCATAAATAATTGTTAATGTAGTTATTTTCACATTGAATTATGATGAGATACAAAATCATCATCATAATGCTGAGTCGACCGAGTCAACTCTGATTCTCGGCCGAGTCGGTTTCCTCTGAGTTGAGTGGACCGACTCGTGACTCGGACTCGTCTCGGAATGGGCCGAGACGGATACGACTCGGCCGACTCGTCTCGGACTCGGCTGAGTCTTTGAACTGTGCTTCCTGAATAGCTCTAGTAAGTTCATCTATCATTATGGCAAATAAGAATGGACTCAATACAGATCCTTGATGCAATCCAATTGTGATAGAAAAATCACTTGTTATGCCACCACAAGTTCTGACATTTGCCACTACTTCATTGTACATATCCTTAATTATGTCAATATATTTGATGGGGACTCCCTTTTTCATCAATGTCCACCATAATATCTCTCTTGGCACCTTATCATAAATTTTTTCTAAATCAATAAAGATCATATGCAAGCTTTATAAGTTGACGAAGCAAATGAATAGCCTATGTCGTCGATCGCCCCGGCATGAGCCCAAACTGGTCTATGATATTGTAACATTCTGCCTTAACTTGTGTTCAATTACCCTTTTTCAAAGCTTCACACTGTGTGACACATGAGTTTTATTCCACGATAGTTTGAACAACTCTGGATATCACCCTTGTTCTTATATAGAGGTACTAAGGTACTCTTCCTCCACTCATTTGACATCTTTTTAGCTAGTCAAATCTTGTTATAGAGGTTTGTCAGCCATCTCACGCCCACCTCTCCTAAGCATCTCTATATCTCAATATGAATTCCATCCGGGCCAACAGCTTTCCTTGACTTCATCCTCTTCAAGACCTCTTTAACTTCAGATTCACTAATTCTGCGCATATAATTATGGTTCATATCCTGGCACTGAATGGTAAGGTCATCCAAGTCTTGAGTAAAACTACCATTGAACAATTTATCATAATACTCTCTCCATCTTTCTTTGATTTCTTCATCTCGAACTAAAACCTTCTGATCCTCATTTTTGACACCTTACAGTACATAAGTCTCTAGTCTTTCTTTCCCTTATTCGAGCAATTGTATATATCTCCTTTTCAACCTCTTTGGTATCCAATTTCTCACATACTTCTTTGTACACTTTAGCTCTTGCATTCTGAACAGCTTTCTTAGCCTATTTCTCGGTTATCTTATACCTTTCAAAACTCATTCCGTCACAATTTTTCTTCAAATCTCTATATGAGTCGTTTGATCTTAATGCCAGCTTTTACCTCTTCATTCCACCATGACGTGTACTTTCATGGTAGAGCACCACCCCCGTGACTCACCAAGTACATCTTTAGCTACTCCTTTAATGCAGCTAGCAATTTTATTCCATGTTGTATTGGGATCATCTTGGGCTATCCAATCTGCTTCATGTACTACGCGATTTACAAAAACTCCTTGGTTATCTTCTTTTAGCCGCCACCACTTAATATTAAGATCTAACTTACGTTTAATCTTTCTAAATCTCCTTCTAATCCGGACATCTAAAAGTAAGAGTCTTCACAAAAAATTGAAGGAAAAAATTAAATACAAAGAGAAAAAAGGACTGAATCAGGTTCCTTTTAATTCTCAGTCGACAGAAGTCCCTTGCAGTTAACAAGTAGAAGGAAGAAAAATTAAAAATTCGGATCGTAGCCGTTATTGTGATAGATGTGAAGATAAAGATACACCAATATAACGCATATACGGAAGTAGCTTAGAACAAGAAATCATTGACCATTCTCTCCTTTTCATTCTCCTACCGTAGGGAGAATGTTGGTCCCCACAAGAGCACCATCAATTTCACCCAAGCAAGTTGATTATCTTTTTATTTTTGGAGTTTTAGAATTATGAAGTTGAAGATAACTTGGTTTATTTGGATTTCCTGTTAAGGCAAAAAGGGTCAGAGATGGAAGGGAAGTGATCTGAGATGAAAATGAGGAGAATGAAGAGGAAGAAGGAATCTTTATTTTTTATCTTCTAGGGAAGAGATAAAGGCTATTCTCAATTAATTAAGTCTATTAATTTAACTTCAACTTCTTCCTAGTCATCTAGCCATGTCAGGGCCACTAAAGATTAGCATAGAGTAGTATAATTATTGTAGTACAATTAGCATTACTCTAGAATCTAACTTGTGGCCTGTGCTCTGAAATTATGGAATAGAGCGACTGAGCAAGGACTATTGGAAATTGTGATTGATGGATTTCTAAAACTCAGTTTGCTTTTATGTTAGGGGGTCTCTCCTGGAAGCTATTCACTTATTGAAAAATGTATTTATGGATTTAGAGGGAAGATGAGGTACAAGCATACGGTTTTATTGATACAGGAAAGAGGTATAATCAATCCGTAATCAGATTTTATGTGGCAGGACCAGGTATTAGAAAAATAAACGTCTGTTGTATCAATGTCATTAGGGATATGCATCATGGAGCAGAAACTATCATGAGAACAGTTGGAAGATAGGCAAATTCCACCCTTGTCAGTTGTTACATTAAGCTTACTTCAAAGAGAAACTTATTAGGTATATTGGGATGAGGTCTCATGATCTATTTCTTGTTCGTTGATGTTGGTCAGAAGGGTCAATTTCTTGAGTAAAGAGGTGGATGGAAGCTTTACAATCAAAAGTTCTTAGCTGGAAGGGAAAACTGGAATATATGAAATGTGACATTCGGAGGCTAGGATAGAAAAGGGCTCGACAGTTTAGCTAGGAAATACTGAAGAGTGACTATTCTCGTCACTTAGGATCAGTAATAAGTCTTGAATGTGAGATTAAGGAGGCATTTGTTCATAAAGCATGGTTGACCATGGCTGTCTGTGATCAACAACTAGAAAACTGAAAGTGCAACAGCAAGGATGAGGGAAAAAAAAAAGATCATAGTTGAAAGTGGAGAAGTCTTATTGGCCCATAGAATATTCATCCATGAAGTTGAAGTTTATTTAGACGGCCACAAGACCAGCGAGGTTTATCGATCTAATCTGAGCATTAAAGGAACACTGTGTAAACAGAGAAACAGAGAAAAAAGAAGGCATCTAAATAGGGATTCTGAAATGAGTGAGGATAAGAAATTACTGTGTCCAAAAGAAGTTATAGGAAGCTTCGTCTGAAGATAACATGAGAGAAAGCGTAAACAAAGAAAAAGAAGAATAGAAAGCATCTAAATTGGGATTCTGAAATGAGTGAGGATAAAAATGAACGTGTCTAAAAGAAGTTCGAGGAAGCTTCATTTGGTGATAACATGAGAGAGATTGTTTGCGAAGGTTTGGCCTTGTATGGAGAATGATGGTGAGAAACATGGGTGATGGTTGGAAGCCATTGCATTCTAGTTGTAGGATATGTGAGGACCGTGGCCCAAAAGAAACATTGATTGAGTCAGCAAAAGGACATCGTAGTGGTCAATTGATGGAGGAAATGGTCCTTTATACATCTGAATGAAGAAAAGGATGTACCTAACCATAATGAAACTCGTTGCTTTAATGCTGCAACTTTTTACCAGAGAAGTTGCAGACACTGTATATTTGTTCATAGCCACAAGGAGTCAGCATTATTCTGTTAGTGAAAAATGCATTATTTATTGATGAATTTCCCATCTTTTTTCTAGTATAATAGTAACTCACCCAGGTCTCTGGAAATTGATTATAAATTATGTGTGCACACTAAGAAATTATTTGAGCACACTATCTTTGTGGTTGTTTTGCAACCACTTAATGCATGGTAAAGTCTCCAAACTATTGGCTTTTTGATTAAAATATTTCGACTTGCTATTGAATTGGGTTAGTTATGGATTTAATTATGTGAAATAATTTGGATATGTTAGTAACACTCTGAAACGTGATGCTTAAACATTATACAAGGTCATTTTTGGGTGTGGAGTTGTATGCCAACATTATGAACTTTGACTAAATTGTCATCTTACCAAGGAGATAAATATCTATAGTAGTGTTTCAAAAAACGCGCTTCGTGGCGCGTTTTAGCACGTTTCGCAGTGAAGCGCCGGGGTTTTGCATCGTAGCGGCTCTAGAAATCACATATACCTGGCACCGTACGCTTTTGTACGCTGTGAAGCGCGTTCTCACAACGATGAGAGCGTATATTATGAGTATATAGATTTTTTTCAAAAAAAGAAAAATATGGTCAAAAGTGAGTCAATTGACCCTCCAGCTCTTGTATAAGTATCGAGACAGGAAGAGAGAGAAAAAGAAGTCAAAAAAGCAAAATTTTCACTTACTCGATCTAGAGCACAACCGCGACAACCACACCGCCAGTCTTCGCGACAGCAACGGCCCGATCTTGCCTTGTGTAGCTCCGACGAGGCTGCTAAGAGGTCGCTGGGGCTCCAACAAGGTCGTCTTGGTCTTCTATGGCTGTAGCGAGGTGAGATCGGGTTTCGACAAGGTTGGCGAGCTCATCTTGGGCTCCGATGAGGTGAGAGCAGGCTTCGACAAGGTCGATGAGCTCATCTTGGGCTCTGATAAGGTGAGATCAGGCTTCAGCGAGGATAGCGAGCTCAATTTGGAGTTCTGACGAGGTGAGATTAGCGTTGACGAGGTCAACGGGGACTCTAGGGAGGTCGACGAGGCTTCGATCTCCTTGAGGTAATCTCTCCATCTCTGTCTCTATCTCTCCATCTCCATCTCTATGTCTCTGTCTCTCTGCTTTCCCTTATCTCTTCTCAGTTTATAACTGAGACTGAGTGGTAGATTTGATCATTTAAGCTAAATAGTGAAAGCAAAAGAGTGCTTACTAAACGGTAAACATTTTAGACTTAAATATTTGCAAATTTGATTTGGAGACTAAATAGTGAACGTTATTTAGAGACTGAAGTCACTGAAGTATTGAACACTGTTTTTAGTGTAGAAGCATGGCTGAGAACAAGTTCAAAGCTACGGATTTTGCTAACGAGTGGCAATACATCAAGGATGGGGAATGAGCTCAGTATTGCTATTGCAAGTTTTGTGATAACATATCACTGTTGGAATTACAAGGTTGAAGTATCACTTGGTCGGTACTCGTAAAAAAGTCAAGCCATCTGAGAAATGTGGACTTGATGTAAAGATGTGTCTAGAGGCGCTGCAGAAAATATATAAACAGAAAGTTGCTAGAGAAGTTAATTCGTAGTATCAGGTGGATGGGTGAAACTTTTGAAGAAGTTGGTTCTAAGATTAGTGAGGCAGCTGGGGCTAGTGTGACTTCTAGAAATGCTGGCCCGTTGGATAAGTTTGTTGCTCTTTAAGCTCGGCAAACAACAATTGAGAACAGGTACAAGAAAAAACAAAGGGAGGTGGTTGTAGCAAGGATTGGGAGGTGCCTTTATGCAGATGGCTTGCCTTTCAATCTTGTTAATAATGCTTATTGGATAGAGATAGTTGAAGATATTGGTTAGTTTGGAATGGGGTTGAAATAACCATTGATGTATGAGTTAAGGACTCTGTGTCCTTAAGACGGAGGTGCAAGGCGTTGATGCCATAAATGGTACTCATATGAAGGTGTGGGAACAATTTGAGTGCACTTTAATGTCAGATGGCTGGTTAGAACAGAAGCTTGATGAACTTCCTTGTCAATAGTCCAGAGAGGGCTTTCTTCTTCAAATCAATTGATGCATCTGATGATCACAAGACTGGGGAGTATTTGTTTCAGAAATTAGATGAGATGGTCGATGAAATAGGAGAGGAAAATGTTCTACAAGTGATCACAGATAGTCACCTTTTCTATGTGTCAGCCACCAAGACGCTAATGGAGAAGAAACGGTCACTTTATTGGTCGCCATGTGCTGCTCACTGCATAGATTTGATGCCTGAAGACATTGGGGAACTAAAGATCCATAAAGAGATTTTGGAATCGGCAAAGCAGATTATTAGCTTCATTTATAATTAGTGTGGTTGTTGAATTTGATGAGAAAACATAGTAGTGGAAAGGAGCTTGTAAGCCAGCCGTGGCATGATTTGCTACGGCATTCTTGATCTTGCAAAGATTGTATAAGCAAAAAGAAGCACTCCAGCCGTGGCATGATTTGCTACGGCATTCTTGATCTTGCAAAGATTGTATAAGCAAAAGAAGCACTCAGGGCAATGTTCTCTTCTAAAGAGTTTAGTAGGAGCTCTTAGGCGAAAAAGCTAAATGCACTGAAAGCAAAGAATATTGTTCTTTATGCTAGAGCATTTTGGGGACTTCTTTTGTTTTGTGTTATCACATCAGTTTCTTTAGCTTGTGTGCTTTGAGAGGTTGATTCTGAGACTAGGCCTTCATGTCATATTTGTACGAGTCACTTGATCGTGCAAAAGATAAGATTGCTGAAGCTTGTCATGGCATACAGAGAAAGTACATGATATTGTGGAAATTGATAGATAAGAGATGGACTCAGATGCTCCATAAGCTTATTCATGCAGCAACCTACTTAATCCGAAATATTTTTTTGGTAAAAATTTTAGCACACATCCTAAGGTGAGAAAGGGTCTTTATGAGTGCATGGCTCATATGATTTCGGATGTTTGTGAGAGGTCACAAGCTGATGTTGATTTAGATGCTTACAAAAACAAGCTTGGAGAGTTTGGGATTGACTTAGCAATGAAGACTATTGGTTCTCACACTCTAGGTATAAGTTGCTAGTTTTGTTTTCCACAATTTAGGTTTTTAGTTGACTAAGTAATGTTGTAAATTGTCAATGTAGCTTTTTGGTGGGAAAGATTTGGAGAAGACACTCCTGTCCTTTAAAAATTTGCTCTCCACTAGTGCTTCTGGTTACGAACGTAATTGGAGCACATTTGAGCAAATAAGCACTTTGATAGAAATCATTTTTTGCCTTGGAACATTGGACAATTTGGATGCTATTTTTGCGCATAAATTTGATGCAGGTACACTTAAAGAAGAGGAATCATTTGGAGCAAAAGTGACTTAACTCTCTTGTGTATGTGATATATAACATCAAATTAAGGGAGAGAAACATGAGGAGAAAGGCAAAAAAATTGGATCCCATTTTAATTGAGGATGTGGCTTCAGATGATGAGTGGATTGTAGAGGACGGAGAGCTTTCCATTGACAATGTATCTGAATTGGTGGATGGAAAAGATGTGGAGGGAGGCTTTTTAGATACCACTGCGATCTATAATCTCACTACTTTATAGGGAGATGGTGATGCTCAACCGAAAAAAGAAAGGACTAAAGCGAGTGGTTGTGGACTTACTAGTGTTGTTTTTAGTAACATGCTTGCTACATGATTTAACTTCTTTGAAGCTAGTAAATGAGAACTAATTTAGCAAACTTATATCAAATTTTTCTTTGAATTTGAAGCATCTTCTAAAGGAAAAGAGGTGGCCCTTGAGGATGAGACGGGAGACATTGATACTTATACTGAAGATGCTCATGTTATCTTAGAGGAATGATTTAGTTATCTTAGATGACTATGGGTAGTTTTTTGGTTGGTGGTTGATAAAGACTTAAAAACTTGATTTATTTTGCTTTAAGCATCTATTAGGATATTATGTGATTGTGTGACTGTAACATTTGTGGCTTATTTAAGACTTTGGGCCTGTTTGTTTCGCTGCAAAACGTCGCAAGTCGTAAGTCGTAAAATAAGAATGAAAAAAGTGAACTGTAGCAGAGAAAATATATTGTGTTTTACAGTGTTTGATTGGTAAAGTGAAAGTGTGAATGAGAGAGTATATTGTGTTTTACGGTGTTTGGGTAGTAACTTAAAAGTGTAAGTGAAAAAATTGGCCACAAAATTAACTGTAGCACTGATTTAAATATTATAAATACTATTAAATTAAATATACTATTGAAAATTAAATTGTATTAATAAATTTGAGATAAAATATTAGTAATTTTAATATTTTAATTATAACAATAATATTAATAAAATATTAGTAAAATTAGTAAAATATTACTAAAATATTAACTAAATAAATAATTATAAAATTTTAAATTTTAAGAAAATCTAAAGAACAGTAATAAAATTTTAAGGATACTAATAAAATATAAATATTAAAAAAATAATAAAATATAGTTATAATATTATAATATTATAAAATACTTAAGATTATTATAATATTAAATTTTATTATAATAATATTGTAATATTATAAAATATAAAATTAACAAAGTAAAATATAATTATAAATTTAATAATAAAATATTATTATGATATTATTATTATGAATTATTACAATATTAACATAATAAAATATTAATATAATTTTAAAGTATATTATAATATTAATAAAGTAATTATTTATATTAAGAAATAAATAAATTAAATATATAATAATTTTATATTAACGCATATTATTGTTATATTTATAAAATATTAAAACTAAATAAAATATTAAGAAAATTGGTGTAAATATTAATAAAATAATAATGTATTAAATAACAATATTAAATTAAAATATTAAAATATCAAATATTAAAACAATATTAAAAATAATAAAAAACTAAAAAATACAAATATAAAATAGTTAGGTAAGAAATTAAACACTATTAAAAATATTAAATATATTAAATATTTAATAATATTAAATTATATATTGATTATCGAGTAACTGCTTTGGGATTGCAAGTGTATTACAAGTGGAATTTACATGACCACAAAATTAACTGTAGCAGTTGCAAGTAGGAAAATTTGAGTGTAAAAGTGAGATTTTTATGACCACAATTTAACTGTAGTAACTGCAAGTGGGAAATGAGAGTTATATTTTGCAAGATGTTTTGCAACGAAACAAACAGCGGAAAATGGAAAAGAGGTTTTACGACTTGCGATTTTGCGGCCTTTTGCGGGGAAACAAACAGGCCCTTTATGTTTTTATTTGCTAGTTTGCTATTTTTGTTTAAGACTTCAAATGAAGAACCTTTGATTGGCTTATATTGGGCATCTTACCGTGATCTTAAGAAATATGGTCAATGAAGATATCATTTGGGTCTTGTGATATATGATTCTACATTGGATTCCAAGTAAGTATCAACAACTTTGCTCTCAATTTGCGTACATTTCTTTCTTATTATGTATTATTTATGATGCTACATCAAATTCCAAGTACTGATATTTTTTGCTCTTATCTAGTTATTTACTCTTTAGAAATGTCCTAACTCCTATTTTTTCCTGAATTTATCATATTTTCCATATTTAATTTAGACACATTTATATATTTTAGAAATTAAAAAAAATCAGAAAATACTGTAGCTTATGCTTTTCCCTACACATGGGGGTTGTTTGGTTTCAAGGAAGTGGACGGAAGTAAGAAAATGTGAAAGTGTCATTCCTCACTTTCCTATCTATCCAAACACAATAAAAGGAAAATGAGAAAACCTCTTTTCCTTTTCTCTTTTTCCTTTTACACAACCATTTCTTCACTTTCAAAGTGCTACAGTTAATTTTGTGGTCATATAAATCTCATTTATAATAACTTATAGCTCAAAACAATTAATTTTGTGATCATGTAAATCTCATTTGCATTCTAATTACAGTCCAATTTTTTATTTTTCTTAATTAATTTTTATTTTAATTATTTTGCTGTTAACTTTGTGGTCAACTTTTCAACTTTCACTTTCACATTATCATCTGAACACCGGAAAAAACATAACATTTTTTAAACCACACTTCCCAACAACGTTCAAATACTGGAAAACTTACTAACCAATTCTGAACTATTACTACTTTCTCACTTCCATCGTAACCAAACAGCCCCTATATAGGAGCAAATGCTATGCATTGCGCTTCCGCCTTTTAAAACATTGATCAATAGTTGTGCGCGCGCGTGCGCGTGTGGAGGAAGTTGAGAACTTATTATGACTATGGATGCATTGTTGTTGGAAAAAGGTGTAGAAAAAAAATGATACATTTGCAGACTGATTCATTTGAAAGAAAATTGGCAGTGTCTAGGCAACGTCAATGGTTTTGTCTAGAACAAGGTATATCATGTATGGCGCACTTTGCTGTCAGTTAAATGAACATGTAAAATTTATCATACATGAGGAGTCTATGTTCTATACACTACTTCCTAGACAACTTGTTAAACAGGGATGTTCCGTGTCTGTGCAATGACTAAAATCATTCTACCTAACTCTAACCATTACAATATCTGTTGATGTGGTATTAGACACCGATACTCATCACTACTGAATCAATGTTATTACACAGAAGAAAGATGGAACAGGGTTGTTTGTTTAAAACTTTTAGTAGAGGGCTTACCATTTTGACTTCAATTGTATTTTCTATTCTTTATAGATCCCATCCTATTCAACGTCCTTTGATATGGGTTCTTCTGCTTGTGACACGAGTCCTTAGTATTGCCATTTGTGAATACTTGGATTGCCAAGCTTGTTTAGTTTATTTTTTCAGTGGTTTTTTATTCAAATCAAGTGGGCTTCATTTTGAGTCAAAGTCAACAGAGTTGATATTGAACGTCAATCTTGGAAGTATATCTGTTTGTCAGTTTTTAAATATTAGTGTGCCTATCCCTAAATGGTGCTCATCAGTGGTTGTTAATTATTAATCAAGTTTAATATCCATAAATCATGCATTTTACCACCTTGACTGTTCCATTTGTAACACACCTATAGTCATGGTGAAACAGAACTTACACCTAATTTATGGTTAAGAAATTTGAGCCCCCACGCGTATGGACTTGTTCACTGAATACTTTTGCCTGGTCTCACCTACCCAGGATCAAAGGGTCCTCTGGCAAGTAAATCTGAATATACTAAAAATTTCAATGGATGCACTTCTATTCAGAACCTTGTGCTCTACCTCCTGCTCTTCCTCTTGTTTCAGTGGATGATAGCTCAGAGCTCATAGTATGATTAAATATTAAAAAAACATAGCAGTAAGTAACTGAAACCAATGATTATTTAGTTTACTTGATTGGATGATCGAACATCACTATTATTGGTTGGATTTTTGCAATAAGTGGCAGATGAGAATATCACAATTAAGAGAACGGGTTGCGGAAAGACTCGCATAACTGTTCTTCTAATGTACAAACTGCCCACCGACACCCTAAGAGCTGTCTTTTATTGCATGGTCAAGAAATTTGTGCCCTAGATTCTTTCAACAATGGAATTGGTCTTTGGTAGTGTAGATATAAACAAGAAAAAAAAATGAACAATGGAGGAGACTCCTCTAAAAAAACTTTCCATTTTTAGAAAGAGGACAGAGTCATAAGAAACAATGACACTAAACATAATCATAAGATCAATGGTAAGTTAAAATATGAGACTTAGGGTTTGTTTGGGCATTGGTTCTTGCATGTGCTTTCACACCTTTTAGAGCAAATAAGTTTTTTTTTTAACAAAATTAAATATTTGGTAATTGCTTTACAAAAGGACTTTTAGGAAAAACAAGAGTTAAAAAGCGGTTTATGAGAAGTCTAGCTTCTCAACCAAAGAAGCCAAAAACTCATCTTTTTTTTTTCTCTCCTTATTTTTCTCTTCCATGATCTCTTGTGTAATATTACCTTTAATTTAATTCTTCTTTCCATTTCTCCCTTTCACATTCGTTACTACCCTTACTTCCTCTAATAAATTTATTTTAAATATTAATTTTTTTATAAGCACTTAAAATTTTGAAGTAACCAAACATCTTAATTATACTAAAACATTTTTTAGAAAAGTGCTTTTGGATAAAAAAAAAAAAAGAACTTACTCATAAGCAGAAGCAATGTCAAACACACCCTAAACAACATAGAAAAAACACTACCTGAAGAACCTTGGGAGTTGGATTGGAGGTGACTCTGGGTTCTAAAATCATGTGTCCGTCCAAGTTCGTATGTTGGAGCCTTTTGTCATTCTGTTCCCAGATAAACAATCATATTTTTTATCAATTTTTTCTTGTAAAAAAGATTCAACTAATATGTAAATATGATCACCTGTTTAAGAAAACCAAATACAAAGTTGGAAATGAAAAGATAAGATTAAAGCAAAACCCAAAAAAGATAGGGTGAGCTCTTAGTTACTTTCATACTATGGTTCTTGGAGAGATCTAATGATTTCATCAACAGAGACTATGGAGGAAGAGAGATATACAAGGGATTAAGATTTGCAGTGTTTGTTTGAGATTTATTCGCCTTCATCAATATTCTCTTTAATTTTGATGCGGAGTTGGTGGGACTCTAAGCAAAAGTTTAAGTGGGCTGGGTTTATATGATATTGGGGCTCAAGTTTCTTGACCATGCTTCCAAGGTACCTTATGTTCTTGCTTTTGTTAAAAAAAAATTATTTTTTAAATAAAATTTCCCCTTCATTGGTGGTTTCGTATTTTCAGTTTGAGCTCTGTATTTGCACGGAGATTAGAAATTGTGTCAATTTTGTGCATGGGCTACTGTTTCATTTTGTTTGGTCCAGTAATTAGGTGATCTATCTGGTGATTTGTACACAACTTGTGGGGTATGATACGTACGATGATATGCATCAATTGTAAGAGAAAGGTGCCTCCTTTGTGTTTGGTTTAGACATATGGGCTCATCACCTTTCTTTTTTTTTTTTTTCAGAAAAAAAGAAGGCAAGAAGCTCTATTCAAAATATGTATTAAAGCGGCATAATTAAGAAAAATAGAGTCACAAAATTCCTCAGCAGAAAAGAAATTGCCCACAGTTCCTTCTGACACTGAGTTGATGTGATCTTCTCTCGCAGTGAGGGTCCATGTGGGGGAAGGGGGGGGTATAATGAGCCAAGAAAGTTGTTACGGGAAGCTCATATACCCTTTCTCAGAGGTTGGTAGTGAATTTTGGTCTGCTATTCATCATTACAGAAGCAATGGATGCTTGTAGGCCAGTAATTTGTAAATGCATATAAAAGCAATGGGGGCTTGTATGACAATGTGATGTAAAAACTTTAAGTATTCGGATATATTTACCAATACTACCATGAACTTTCCTAGTTTTCCTAAAATACTACCACCAACTTCTAAATTCTCAATAACCCCTTAAAAATTCTCAAAATTCCCAAAAAACTACTTTCTGTTGTTAGTTAGCCATTTGGAGGGTAGCACCTGCTAATCGTGTGACCAAATATGGCGAAAAACCCTTGCTCTTATACGTGTAAACCATGTATTTCCTTTTTTTTTGTTTCATTTATAATTTTTTACTTTGTTAATCATGTGATTACCACATGATTAATCTTCTTTTTGATGCTTTTACTCAGCATCCTACATGTTGTGGAGAGAGAGAGAAGACGAGGAAGGGAAGTGTGGTTGAGGGTTGGGCTGAGAGGAGGATGAGATGGAAGGAAGAGATGAGAGGGTGAATGAGATAGGAGAAGGGAGGAGATGGTGGTGGTGGGAAATGACATAGGGGAGGAGGGAGAAGGTCACGATGGTGGCAAGATTAATGAGGATGGAGGAGGTGGTGGTGGTGGGAGATGAGATGGGAGGGGATGGGAGTGGGCCGATGAGGTGGGAGGAGGTCATTGTGGTGGTAGAATTTGTGGAAGGAGGGAAGAGATGAGGTTGGTGGAGGGGTTTGTTCGTGTGATGGGGTTTTTTCTTTTTCTTTTTATAATGGGTTTGTAGGTTGAAGAAGAAAGAGGGGGAGAGTTTGAAGAAGAAAGAAGGAAAGAAGAATGACATGTGGGGCTCACATGTTATGATGAGTGGGAGGTCGTTTTGTGGGAATGAAAAAACTTGAGTTTTATGAGTTAAAGTGAGAGGATGGGTGTTGAGTTTATTTTAAAGCTGTAGTTAATGGTGTTTGGGTTAGAATTTAGAAGTTCATGCTAGTACTTTGGGAAAACTAAGAAAGTTCAAGGAGTATTGGTAAATTTAGCCATTATATTCTTTGTAATTGTGCATCATGTATTGTCAACAAGTTCTCTGTATTAATATGGTTGTCTAGTTTTTTAGGTTTATTCTTTTTAATGTAAAATACTCATGCAGTTGAAGGGAAGATTTTTTGAGACAACTGTGCTTTCATGTGTCACAAAATTTTGACATGTATAGAAGTCATAAAGATGGGTAGAGCTGAAATGAGAATGTTACAATGACAAATGGCTTCAGCACACCAAAAGACAAAAAAAAAAATAAAATAAATAAAAGAGATGAAAGCATCGTTGAAGGAGAAGACACGAGAAAATTGTTTGGGGTGATTTCAACATGCATTGAAGGAGACTAGTGCTAGTTTTGTAGCCATAAATTGGTGGTTTAAGCTACTAATAAGACATAAGTGGAGTTGCGGACTTTAGAATCTGGGTTGAGGTTGTCAAGGTAGTATATAGACTGTAGAGGTCGCTAATTAATTGAGTAAATGTTCTTCTTAGCAGAGCTTAGCTTACTGGAGGAAAAGCCCCGAAGAAAGAAGGTTTTATTGTTGTTCTTCGTGGAGTTGGGAGGATTGATCTACTGACCAGAAAACTGTGCATCAGATTACTGTACAAGCATTTTGCATATGATAATTATCGGTGAAGTGTGGTTATTAGGGGTGAGATGGTTTAAAATGGGTGCTTTTGAGAAAGTGTTGAAGAAACTACGTAAAAAAAATGGTTCACACTTATTGATTATGTGTGTTTGGGCATATGATGAAACTAATAACCTCAAGAGCCGGCCATTATATACACAAATTTTACAAAAGGTATCCATTGCTAGAGCATGTTTCGGGCGAAATGAATGGAGGATTCATATAGCTGCTGACCCATATTGGATCCTTCACTATATCATATGTTAGAATTTTGTTTTATATGATTGGCTTTGTTTTAAGTTATGTCTCTTTTTTATCTTTTGGTGATTTTACCTTTGAGTGATTGATTGTGTTGATGAAAATCATAGAGAAGAGAATCTGGATTTTTGTGTCTGCTGTTCCTTTTTGGTCAACTCCCTTGACATTTTCAATCTCTCTGTTTAAGAGTTGGTCAAGAAAACTGGGCATCGAGGTTAAGTTATTCTTCAGGGATTTTATATTGGTTAGGCTTCTCGGGCTTCTAATCCCATTTCACATAATGGTACCAACAACTTCACGGTCTTGTGACTAGTTAATGATTTGTTTGCCATGTCAGCTTTGTTGCAAATGATGGAAATTATGGAATCTTATATAGGTTAGCAACTGCTGGGATGGATTCATTATATCATTTTTCAAATATCGTTGCCTCTCTCCTGGAGCGTGTATTCTCGATTTCAAGTTAATGTCTAAATCTGACTTTTATTGGCTGCAGGTTCTTCGGTGAAGAGGAGGTTAAAGAAGTCTGCAGCACAATCTGATGATGAGGAGTGAGCTTTTTATCGAATTAAGATGGTGGAGGCAGAGTCGACGCTCTGTTTTCCATAAAGGACTAGGTTTCTGCTTCGCATGACATTGTCACAACTGTTGTGTTCCAAGAGTCCATTGTGTTCTTTCTAATGGGCTATTAACGAAAAGAGCATGTATGTACAGTAGTAATATTTAATGTTATACTATGCGGAGAATAAACTAATCGCATGTGTAGGTGTATGAAATGTATCTTTATTCATCATAAGGTAACTATATAGTCTCCAGTTCTCGACAGCATTCTTGCGAATAGAAATGCTTATATCTGTGAGAGCTGAATTAGCACAGGCCCACCTGCAGATTGTGTGTTCTGTACATAAGCAGATGCTACCGTGCTCTCCTCTCTGTTTCTCATGAAAAGAAAATGAAGTTGCAGGACATAAGGAATGCTCGATAGAATTATTTGAGGTTCTGTTTTACAACTCTTTTGCTATGAAATATTAGATCTTTAGGTTGAGATATATTGACCTGGGATTCTTATGGTTGAGATATATTGACCTGCTAAAACTTAATAGGTGTTCTCATTTATTTAGTGGAAAAATTAGGTGTTCTCATTTTCATTATCCTCATTTTGGGTTATTTAGTGGAAAAATAACTCCATTCATTGGAGAGGACAAGAATACTGCAGCTTTAGTTTTAGCTCTCTCATCATTGGGGCACTTTTTCTAGCATTATTGCTTTTGCATTTAGCTTCCCAAATCTTGGATTTGATGACCGTTGCCCTAATCAATGTGAGGAATAATGGGTTGGGACAAAAAAAAAAAAGCAAGTGCAAGCCAACTGTCTGTTAAGAGATGCAGACAATTGTTCCCCACTGAATCTCTTGCCAAGTAAAATAAAACTCTAATTATTCATAGTAGTTATGTCCATGTGTTACATAGTAAGATTAACAGACCAATCTGATACGATGACATTAGCATGGCAATTTCTGTGAAACAAGGAATGATCAACATTAATCAAGCTATAGCACAGACTCTAAAATTTCTGTTCTTTCAGTTGCTCTTACCGGTATCATACATGACTCTCATCAATCATCACTATAATATGTGGGAAAGAAAAATGAATGTGGCAGCAACAATGCACATTGAGGGCTCCTCAGACTCCAGCAATGGAGATAAACAGAGGTTGCAATCGCTTGCTAAATAACTATATCATATCTCAGCCCCCAAAATGGTAAACTTTCGGTTGAATTTGGCAAGGGCTCGTCACTGAGCAGAAGCATCAAACCTGCCATGACACGGAACAAGCTGAAGTGAAATTTCTTTAGATCTTTTAGTTGAAACATCCACTAGTGTAAGAGATATCCAACAAAAAATCGTCTTTGCTTCTTCCAATTGAATATTGGGGTGGGGGGGGACTATATCAACACGATTGTGAAAATAGAAAGAAAAGAGAGAATGTTCTTCAAATACCTGCTTACACAGCAACATGGTTTAAAATACAGTATAGCTTAATAGAGCCCCATATTTCTCAACTCTGTGACATGGCTAGGATCAAGTTCAGGCAAATTCTTGTTCTCATCTCGACTTTCCACCACATATTCCTGTCACCGAAGAATCAGATGGCTTCTATATAACTAGATTGTAAAACACATGCAACTAAAATTAAGAAATACATGACCCTTTCAGCTTTTAACATTGTGTTCTACTTTTTCATTCAGGGTTTGGAATAGTGTGATAAACCTCCTACTGGTGCAAGTGTCTCAATCAAGGCATGCAACTTTGCTATTTCATTTATACAAAAAAGGTAAAAGAAAAGATTGTGAAAAAGTTAGTGAAGCCAAGTTGAAAACAAATCAAGCCAACTTGAAAACCCTGGGGTTCACATTGTAATAGTAAAGACGGTCACGAAAAAGAAAGCTTGCATGCTTTTATTAGCATTTGACAATTTAGAGAACTTACATGCAGAAGAAAGAAAAATACCGTTTAAAAGTAGAACATTTCTGAAGTCGATCTTTGCAAGTTCAACTATTTTCTGACTTGAACTCACGCTTTCATTGGGATTCACTTCTAATAAGCTCTAACACATCAAAGTTGAAGAGGAACTGTGTATTAAAGCAATGCCAGTATAGATGAACTGGAGCTTCCCTTCATGCACGTCGTCCATTTTTGTACAATGAGAAAATTATCAACTGGGGAATTGTTTTATATGAACAAAGGAATATAGGAGAATACTCGATGATATCATAGACATTTCAAGATAAAATAGGAGTTCTGAAGACGTTAAGGCTGCTGGTTCCTTCTGAATAGTTGATTCTTTTTAATCAAGAAAATACAGCCTTTGGTTTTAAACACTTGCAATGCTTCAGCAATCTAGAGACTTGAGATAAATAAATTCTTCTGTAACATAGTTATGATTAAGGAATCATACAATCTGTTGGGGGGGATCAACCGTGAAGAAAGCAAGAACTTGAAATGGACATAATCAAGTAGAACTTTTGATGAAGAAAATTCAGATAAACCTATGGATCTCTTGACTACTTAAGAAATTGGCGCTTAAGATAGATACAGTCATGTTCTGAAGGATTTTTATCTTTTATTACATATTCATTATATTGTAGCGGGGAGTTTCCCAGTTAGTTCTCAAAAGAAGAAAGAATACATTCAGGTAATCTAACCTAGTTATATGGCAATTCTGAAGATCTAAGGGGTTTCAACCACTTAAGAAAGACAGTCCTCGCCTCGAGATAGATAACTTCAAGTGTTGTGAAAAAATGCAACCAACCTTTGTCAGTTCTTGCTTTGCCAGAACATGGTAATGCCGTTCATTGATCCTCTGTCCACAGATTATCGCAATGAAGAATCCATACAGCAAGCCCACCAGAATAATAGCCAACACTGAATGATTCACACAAGCAACATAACAAATTCAATCAAAGGGAAAGAGGAAAGCAATCAATAACCTGAAACAACAGCCCCCCCCCCCACCCCCACCAAAAAATAAAAGAACTACTCAGAAACTAAATTAATTTTGTTTTAAATAGCAACAAATTACAGTTAAAAACAATGAAACAAACCAAATTTCAGAATGCTCTTGAACATCTGACTAATCAAACAGTCTTTTATTTTCTTCTTTCTTTATATGACGGACAATATATGCATAAAAGATGACCAGTTTTAATTAGAGAAGTCAGAAACTACAGCAACATCAACAACCAAAATAAAACATATTACTCTAATTGTTCGGTGTTGGCTGCATGAGTCTTTTCTAGCCATCAGCTATTACTTTGAGAAACTACAAATTGAAATTAAATATAGACATGCCTTGGCCGTACTGATGTTTTAACCAAACTGCACCTACCAACTCTAGAGGGCAATTAAGACTAGTCAAGTGCACTAACACATATGACATCATCAAATTTTCAAAGAAATAAATCCCAGCGCAAGTTAGTCAGACAATGCCATTATAAGAGCCAGTATCCGCAAATTTTTGACATTGACAAATTTTTTTCCTGTAAATTTCACATGACCCAAACATTACTATTTCAATTGAGGTACAAAGAGAACTGAAACCTAAATCGTCATGATGATTTTGCTGATGGAAAATGCCTGGTGACCCAACTATCATCACTTGATGAGGTAGAAGACATGCAAAAGCTATGTCCTAGCAAGCTTTTCACTTTTGCAACTCAAATATTATCCTGGTGACAATATTATCCTCTTTGATTTCATATAGAATTTGTTGGTGGCCACTGAAATTATGGAATCGTGCACAGGTTGTTGATCAGGCTGCTAGAACATATTAAGAAGGTCATCAATCTGATGTAACCACCTGATTTATAAGTTGTCACATAATGTTCATCGATTTTATGATCGTCACTGGAGCCACAATCCTTGTATTTCAATCTTGGATGAAGAGTACAAGTACTTGTCATCGATGGTTAGTTTTAGTTGATTTCATTACAATTAAAGAATTGTGAAAAGGAACAAGTTTTCTCAGTCATGAGGAGCACAATAATGAAAAGTCTTCTTTTTTGTAAAAAGAAGTTAATGCTAGGAACAAGTGATTCCTCTTTGCTTGCTAGCTCATCAATGGTGTGTACTCTGTGGTCATCATTAATAGAGCCAGGTCGAGTAAGAAGCTTATTCTTACATATTGACTAAAAAGCCTTTTGTATTCTCATTAGCCGCCTTTTAGTAAAATATATAAGCAATTGAAATGAAATAGTGCATAGCAGGTCAATCCACCAAACTTGTGGCATGGCATGTTTCAGCACCACGCAGAAAAAGTACAAGTGGATGATGCCTTCACCTTTCTTTATTACATAAAATACATTCTACTTAGACAACTGCCTTGTAATCAAACTAGAAGCCTTTAGGGGGGCACTAATTCAAGACATAGAAATTAGAAAAGAAAAATGTCAAAAGTTTCTGTAAAAGGACTAGCCATGATAAAGTGTTCGATGGACCAAATATATGAAAGTGCATGACCAGCAAATAAACATGCATTTTAATTCATGTTGAATAAAGCATGTGTTTATGGAATTGACTTAGCCATGAGAAAGTTTCACAAAGTTATTCTTAGAAATGAAAAGTGCATGACCACCACACAAAAAATTGCACCATTAGATTATTCTACAAGTAAAACAGTCACATCAGATCAATTTGTGAAAGTCAAATGTATATAAAGAAGAATTAGTATTAAAAGAACATACTGGCCACTGAATAAAACCCGTAAGGATGCTGTTCATAGCCAAACATTTCCCCTAGTTCATTGCCATAAAATTTGTAGATTAGCATACCCAGGACAGCTACAACCTGTAGAAAACATTTGCCATGAAGAAGATGCAAAGATCGATTAGTGTGTTCAACAAGAGACATGATTTTATAATTACTTGGATACAAAGCCACAGCATAGAAACAAGAGTGAAGAGTGTTTCTTATCAATACATGACATAATATGAGATGACACAGATAGACAGATACAGACATAATATCAGATCACATGCGCAGGCGCGCGCACCCGCGCACTTGCGCACACTGAGAAGTACAGGTATTGTTGTGATGGAGGTGATTAGGCATAAATTTCGTGATGGAAAACGCTAAAATGCCCCCTTAAAAGTGGACATGCAGACAGTACGTGTCAGAAACTGTGTGATAACCATTCTAAGATTATGTTAGAGAAAAAAAAATATGGTTTACAGTTTATTTACTTGTTGTGAATCAAAAGTTGCCCTCCCCTCCATTAAATGGCAATCATTACTCTCTCATCATCCACTTACTACTAGGATCATGAGGATGTATCGAATAGGACAATAGGTTCTAGTTCCCAAGGTGCCTAGCAGAGCTAAAGATGAAGGTAGCAGCTGCGGCCGGAAGCCACTACTCATGGATGGATAACAGACTAGAACAAAGAGTGGCCCAATGAAATGGCAGATGATGAGGGTGTTGTTGCTCGGCGACATTAGGTTCAATCCAACTACAGCTTAGTTCATCACATTAGGCTCATTCAGGGCATAAATCAGACAAAATTAATTAGATATAACAAGATATTTATAGCTAACTAGAAATGTGCAGCCAAGGGCTACTTTTTGGAGATAAAACAGCCGAGGGCTTTGGAAACTATCTGCTTGGTAATATGACAAAGTCAAATAGAAGTTGGGTTCATACTTCATATTACTATTTTTCCAGTAAATAGTTTGTCTGAATCATTATATGTCCCTTTTAATTCAGATTTCAGATACCTCAAAATTTAAAAAGTAAATTCAACATTTGAGTTCTATGATCCAAGCTTCAGATTTATCATGCGTTCACACTTGGCAACATACCAATTATATTAACATGAATTTTATGCACCATGCATCTTATGAAATCAGGACTGAGATTAATCAGTTAAGATTCTGTTTGTACACGGTAGATCAGTAGATGATTAAGTAGAAAAGCAGTAGGATGTTACTAGATAATATCTTACCAGTTGCACAATAATAAATATGAGCATGTGGTCTCTGACAACAAGAAACTGAAACTTCAGTCTCAACCACCAGCGGTCTGGCGGCACATTTGCACGCAACAGGAACACAGCCCTGCACTCTGTACAATGTGAAAAGGCAAAACCTTCCTGATAGAGAATTTAAACAAAGGATAAATAAGCCTGCCTTCTGCAATTGCAACAGAATAAGCATAATTATAGGAACATTTATGTACATACAGATTATGCATAGCTGAGCGTATGCCAAGTGACAATATCATTTCCTCAGGATATGAAACCCAATTCAATCAGTACCATCTCCACATAATGAACTATCTATAATCAAGCCAAACCATACCTTGGTTGATCTCCAATTATCAAGGCACGACCGATGAACATATTTCTGTGTTCCCCTGCAGTAGCAGGGTGCTATCAAATCCTCACCTACATGAAAGACGATTCTATTCAATATGACTGTGTATGTAAAACATACCCATGAACAAATGCCAGGTGGGAAATAATATACCAACTGTGCCAGGAAATAACCTTCACTGTCAAAGCATATCCTGCATTGTGGTTGCTCTGCATTCACTAGACTGCAGTGTTCGTTGGCATCAATGCTTTGGCGGTCATCACTGGCATCAGCATTGACTGGTCTGATTTCCCATAAAGATATAGGCTCCTTAGAACTGCTCGTGCCGGTTGACTGAGTAAGAATAGGCTCGGTTTCTGAGGCATCATCTGTTTGGCGTCCATTAGATGCAAACTGCATTGTGAAGAATAGCCAATCACATCCAGACATCACCAGATGGGTTGATTTTCTGATCCTTACCAACAAAAGACCTGCAATTTCCCATGCAAAACATGGCAATCAAGCATCAGTAAGGTAATCACGAAAAGTTAGCTGAAGAAGGCTATTCAAATTATATCACTTTGTCTTCATTTAGGGACGGTGAAGAATCGGCCAAAAAGTGGACTTAATATTATAACTGTTATCTTGTGATAACTTCCCATACAAGAGCGCGTTAAATGGGCAGCTGTAGATCTCTATCATCATATCCAATGCAAACAAACAAAATGCACTAAAATTGTCTAAATAGTTAATCCAAGATCGGCATCTAAAACCAACTTTATCCAATTACAACAGTTAAAGCCAGTCCAACAAAAAATAACTCGACTTCCACAGGAATCATGCTGAAAACAATCAGTAAAATAGCATGATGCCATCACAATGAGATGTTGATCACAGATTATAGGGCAACAAAAGTGGGTAGAGGTGATCAATGTAAGATTGAAGATCTAGGATTTAATTGATCATGACGTATTGAGACGAAATGAGACTTGTCCTCTTTTTCCTCTCAAAAGACTTGTCCTCCACACCCGTACGATTCTTAGATTTCCTTGAAATCCTAGAGAACAAGTCATGTAAAATTTGACAATGGTTGCTTGAGAGGAAATGAGAGTTTTCAATTAGGTTGTTTGATTGTTTGTTAGGTGGTGTTTTTTTTGGGAGGGGGTTAGCCAAGGCTTAAACTAATATGAATGGAATACCTATCTCTTTCTCACCCAAAGTAAGTAAGTGAAATGGACAAGGGGCAATGATTTTCTAAGCAAATGGTCTTTAACTTTGATTCCCACCATCCATCCACAATGGGGGCATCCGAGGGGATTTTCCCCCTGACAACTGAGTGAAGGGGATGTTCAAGAATGATATGGCTTGGGACCGAATAGGGCCTAGGTGGGCCCCACCCCAACCCTAGAAAATTTTTGGGGCCTTAATTCAGTCACAAGCCCGGTCGGGAGTATACAAACCTGCTCCAACCCAAGCCCCACCCAGGACCTTTGATCAGCCTTGGGGCAATTTAGAAATTTTTACAAAAAAAGTAATCAAAGAAAAAGTATTTTGATCTTGCTTATTTCTCACAAATTCTTCCATCCCTCATTCAACAACCAACATTTCTTAGAATTAGGAGTTTTTCCTTAATTTTTAGAATTTCAACAATTGCAACTTTGCCAGATAATACTAAATTGTGTGGCCTAATAATATTAATTGGGGAATAAACATATTAGATATTATATTTAGGTTTATAGGTAGGCCTGAAGTGAGACTCTTTAAGGGTCAGGGTTGGGGCTAGGGTTGGGGCTAGGGTAATCCCTTGTCCCCAACCCCAAAATAAAATTGGGCTAAAAAAACCTCCAACCCTGCCCTATTTTCATCAGGACAGGGGCTCAGTGGCACTTTTTCAGTAAGATGGGGTGGGGGTGGGGGGGCTCGTGCCAGCCTCGACCTATTCCCTAAAGAAGGTGGGTGTTGTCAGAGGCCCATATACCCTTTGTAGCAATATGTGTGGTGTGTTCATATACAGGTGAGCTTGCATTACAATTGGGTATACCTTAAGAGTGTACACCTACCTATAAAAATACACAATGGGTCATATTAATGATCTAAACAGTTCATTCTGATTTACATATTGTAAAACCCTTTGGGCATTGAATTTCTAGCCTATGCATCTCATGATCTAAAAATAGTAGTCTAAAGGCAGTTATTTGATTTACTTGATTTGTATAATAAAATTTCCTATTCCATATGATTTTCAATTTACACGGATTTTATAATATGTAAGATTAACAAACAATTTGGATCATCAATATGGATTGCTTGTCATGTATTTTTATAGGTGGGTGTGAACTTTTATGTTACACCCTATGTGTAATGTAATCTTAACCGTACACACACATGACTAGATTAAGTAAGAATTTTCCGCACAACACCTCTGTTTTTAATTTACTTGCATCAAATCTTGGTCATTCGTGAGTTACCTACACAAATTGTAAGGGATTGTGAAAAGATATGATGGATAGGTGGCTAGAGTTTAAGGGTTGCCTCCCCTTGTGGGAGAGGCAAGAGATGAGAGAAACTATGCTATGCGATTGTAAGAAAAATCCTGCAATCATGTGTTTTTGTAATAGTAGAAACTTTGAGGTATCATGTGAATGCAGAAACTGAACCATATAAAAGCTTGGTGTGCCCATTCTTTCTTTTTTTTTTTTTATTGTTTGCTACTTTTTCTTAGGGTCCATTTGGTCGACTGCAAGTAGCCGCAAGTCATAAGTGATAAGTGTGAAGCCCTTTTGCAGTTGCAAGTGGGTTTTGCGCAAGTAAGTTTTCAAGTATTTGGTTGGTAATGTGAAAGTGTAAGTGAGAAAGTATATTATCACTTACGATGTTTGGTAGAACTGTAAAGTAAAATGAAAATTCAATTTACGTTGTTTGATTGTGAGCTTGCAAGTGAGATTTACACGACATAAGTATATATTTAAGCAATTAAATTTAATAATAAAAAATAATCTAATAAAAATATTTAATCTAACAATTAAAAATATTTAATCTAATTATAAAAAACTAATCTAATAATTAAGATATTAATCTAATAATTAAAAAATTAAACTAATAATAAAAACATATTGATCTAATAATAAAAACTTTATCTAATAATAAAAAATTAATCTAATAATAAAAAAGATTAATCTAATAATTAAAAAATATTCTAATAATTAAAAGATTAATCTACTAATAAAAACATTAATCTAATAAAAATGTTAATCTAATAAAAAAACATTAATCTAATAATAAAAAGATTAATCTACTAATTAAAAAGATTAAAAAATATTAATCTAACAAAAAACTTTAATCTAATAATAAAAAAGATTAATCTAATGATTAAAAAAGACTAATTTACTAATAAAAAATATTAATCTATTAATAATGCAAATGTAAGTGGGTCTACAAGTGTCACATAACTAACTGTTTGGTCTGCAAGTGAGCTTTGTAAGTGTAAGTGGGCCTACAAGTGGGCCATAAAATTAACTGTTTGATTTATAGGTGGGCTTTACAATACAAATTGCAACCAAACATATGGAAAAAAATTTGTTGCAAGTGGGACTTGCACTTGCAGCTACCTGCAGCAACCAAACAAACCCTTAATGTGAGTATGGTGTTATAATAGATCCGTGATGATCAAGCTTTCATTTGATGAGCATATCCATATGAGTGTGCCTAGCAACAAGAACTTCCTCATAAGCTAGAGACAACTAATTTTTTAGGCTTCGCTATCTCCTAAAACAACACCCAAATAGCCATTCCATTAGATTCTTTTTCATGTTATCACTATTCTTGATGATTATTTGGAACTTCTTCACTGAGACTTTCTGTTGGATCTAACCTCTACAGAGAGGAATTAGGAATTAGTCTATCATGCTTGTTGACTCTTTCACCATCTTCCCTCTATTTAATCTCGTTATCATCATTTATTATAACAAACTCAATCAAACCATCCTCTTACAAGGTAGCATGCGGGATACCAAAAACATATATTGTAAAGAATTGAATAGTTTGAATGGATATTAAAATATAATCATTTTTATGGGCCTTAGAATTTACTTTCTTATTATTTTAGAGATTAGTTATTGTTTATTGGTAATTAGGTGTCATCAGTAATTGGGACAGGGAGGATTGTGTGCAAGTGGTGGTTGGGGAGCAGAGGGTAGGGTTGAGTTTTTTTTCCTTATGAGTGAGTTTTTTTCTTTTTTCCTTTTTGGGGAGGGGTGGTTGTCCGTTAGGTTCTTGTAGTTCCCTACTTTCATCGTACCAGGGGAAAGAAAAGAGGTGTCACAACAAATCAAGTTTGGATGGCATGGCACTAGATCAATCGGGGAAGAGTCAACTAGTTCTAAATGTCGTTTGGATTGACTAAGATATCAAAATGATTATAATCAGTCATTTAGACCTATAAGGAGTTCTTTCTACAATTACGTATAGTTTTTACTTTATTATTAAGAATTTTGAGGGTTATTGCAAATTAAAATATCAAATAGTTAAGAGGTAATGTATGGGTAGGTTGTAAATGGTACCGTTTCAATTGCAAAAACTCAGAGTTTGATCCTAAAAAGTTCAGCCAAATCCTTCTCAAGATTCAGGCCAGTTTCAAGCTTAATTAACAAAATCTAGATATCAAGTGGGATTTAGAGTTTACAACATCCAAAACCGTTAAACCAAAAATCAACTCACTTTAAAAAGTTGATGAGAAATGTGTTTTGTACTCAAATCATTGTGATGAAATATGGGATAAGTGAAG
The DNA here is from genome assembly GCA_038442645.1 of Agave tequilana. Classification (NCBI taxonomy): domain Eukaryota; kingdom Viridiplantae; phylum Streptophyta; class Magnoliopsida; order Asparagales; family Asparagaceae; genus Agave; species Agave tequilana. The sequence goes on from JAVJIF010012633.1 coordinate 71,673, forward strand.
TGTCCTCTCCACTTTCCTTTGATGTTGGCTCGAATCTCAAGAAAAAAGTGAGTAAGAAGATTTGGTGGGTTGTCCCATGGTTGGTCTTGTGTATTTTAAATCCCTGTACCATTGCTCTGAGTAGTTCTCTCTTTAGCCTGTGTATGCGTAACTAGATTTTCTGCACATCCAAATGCACATGAAATAAAAATAAAATTTTGAATTTGATTGTAAAAGAATATATATTAGAAAAAAATTGGTGAGATCTGCTATTTATTAATTATTCAATTCAATTCAATTATTAATGACATGTTCCCATTAAATCCTCTGTGTAATCACTTTTCTCGAACCCTAATTCCCAATGATGTGTCTTAAATAAGTTACCCAAATCATTGTTATTCCCTTTCCAAAAGTGCTTCTATCTCTTTGCAACAACCATTATAATGGTAGGGTTATATTGACAATTCTATGGGCAAGACATTGACCACACAGCCTTTCCAAGTTCTCAAGTTATATAAAGTAAACATGAATTTGAACGAATCCATCTTGCGACGATTTATTAATGATTATGTTCTATATTTGGGTCATGGTTTCAAATATCGACCAATTCCAATGATTTTTAAGGTACCTAATACCATATGAATCGTATAAAATCAATCGGTATCATGGTCGATATTGCCAATATGATTGAAATGGGCCATGTTGATAGCTGATATCAATGATTTTGATATTACAAATCATTGGTCGAAATATTGATACAGGCGCAAAGATGTTAAACCACGATTGAGCTCCAACCTTCCATCTCCCTAAAAACTTTAAAATATAGGCTAAATTTTTTTTTCTATAGCCAATGCACCAACCTTTAATTTTGATGGACTAGTAAATGCTTCACTTCAAATCAATTTAGCTCCATGTCCACCCACTAAAGTTAACCTTTTGTTTGGAGTTATGGTGTTCTATTCATATATCCATTAGCCCATTATTTCTTGTAAATGTCGTTATTATATTTAACTGAAAAACTCGGAGAGGTCGTGCACACAAGGTCATGCACGAGAAATTATGGAAATATCCCTTCCATTTTAAATTTTGTTGCAAACAAAAAGGAGCATTTCTAGAAAACAAATAATCATGAGTTTGATAGCTTATTGAAGACATCTTGTTGAGATTGGAGACAAAAAAGTTATTAATGAGTGGATTTAATGAGAATGTGTCATTAATAACTGGATTGAACTAAATAATTGATTAATAGTAGAACCCCTAATTTTTTAATATATATATATATATATATATATATATATATATATATATATATATATATATATATTATTGAACATTTTAACTTTATACAAAATTTTATTTTTACTTCACGTGCATTTGCAGTGCTAGACGATCTGAGACCCAATTTTTATTAAGTACTGACAGGACTCAGATCATATTCATGCCTAGTCACAGTCAGGATACAGATCCGTTCTATTTGAATACGGATTTGGGTTGGACATGATCCGAACTGTTTAGTGTGCAGGGTAAGGCAATTGCATCATTTTTTACTCGATTCCTATCTTTACTCTGCTGTTTTTCTCTTTCTTGTCACTTTGTATGCAACCAAAAGAAGCATTAATCACTATTCAGCTCATGAAGGATTCTAAAAAAAGGTCATAGTTAGGTTTAAGATCCTTCCCACACTTCTCCTTGACTTTTTGTTTGAGTTCATCAAATAACGTTCAATATCAATTTGACACGTTCTAATACAATAGCAAACTAATCCAGCCTGCAAAACGTCAGATCACAACCAATGGATGAAGCACATAGCCAAGGTTCGCCATCCAAGATGAAGCACATTGCCTTCATTCAGTGATCAATCAATGCTACTGACAAAAACCCTCCAAAAAGGAAATTTCAGAAGTAAAATAGTCATCTCGTGAGAACTCCCCATTGAAGAGCTCATCAAAACGTCAACTGTAGATTTCTATCAGCATATTAAATACAACCAAATGGAATGCACTAAAATTGTCATAAGAGGCGATACACAGATCCTAGATCGACATGTAAACCCTAAAATGTTAAAATCACAACAACATCCCAAGCCAATTCGGCGCAAGACACTCGAATTCCACATATATCAAACTCATATTGGATTGGGGGGCAAAAAAAAATCAATCAAATAGCGTTATATCACAAAAAATGTTGATCACAGAATCAAGAAGGGAAATGATAATCGAGGTGATCGATGAAATACCTCCATCTCCATACGATTCGTAGATCTGCTCGAAACCCCGGACAGCGAATCATTTGAGATCTGAAGAGGAATTCCTTGAGATTTATGAAATTAGGGTGGTTTTTTATTCTTATTTTTTCTTTCTTTTTCCTTTTATTGAGCAATCGAGAAGGCAGAGGCAGAGGAGGAGCGGATCGGATACTGCCACCCCAAAACCTGAGAAAGGCATCCGCTACATTAAGACATGATTTTGATAAAGGCACCCATAAAAAATTTAAAAACTCCTCTCCCCTTCCCCTCCGACCACCCGCGCCGGTGCCCCTAATCTCCCTTCCTTCCCTTTCCTCGCCAACCCTCCCCCGCCCCACCTCTTCCCTGTATGCACTATAACCCTTATTCTAGATATACGTGTCATCGTATTAGTTCTTGATACGGCATACAAATTTGATTTGACCTTCTTAATAGTCAGGTTGAACCGATTTCAATTTCAGAAATTATTTTCTAATATTTTAGATTTTCAAAATTTTCTGTAATTTTTCTAAATTATTTTGAAAAATCTCTGTATTTGGTATCGATCGATATCGGTAATCGGTTCTAGGATTTTTATTTCATAAATGGAGTTGAGTTTCTAAAATCCGCTTTCATATTGTTCTTCAAAATCATATTTTATATTTTTCTGCATTTTAAAAAAAAATTTGAATTAATCAAAAATTCGGCCGAGCCGGTGTCGACCGGTATCAGTGATACTTTCCAGAATTTTTATTTTGCAAATCAGGCTAAATTTCTAGAATCCTATTTCACATTACTCCTCAGTGTAATATTCTTTATTTACATAATATTTGGAGACTGTTATGAACTAGTCAAATTGTGACCCATTAAAATAATATTAATTAAATATTATTAAACTATTTTTTCTTTTCTTCTCCTCCAAGTTTCCCACCGACTCAACTTCACCGCCTTTCCCTTCTCCCTCTCTCTATTTCTCTGTCTCTCTTTCTCATTTCTCTCTCTCTCCTCTCTCTCTCTCTCTCCATCTCACTGTTACTCTCACTCTCTCTACTTAATTTTCTTAATTAACTCTCTCTCTCACTCTTTCTAATCCTCTCATTTCCAGTCTCTTCCCTCTCCCATGCCCACTGTCGCCAGCAGGCTGCCGCCCTTGTCGTGGGTGTGCCCCCCCCACTCCGGCACCACCTCCTCTCTCACCTCTCTTCTTCTCCATCTTCTACTTCTCCAATTACAATTTCACCTCCTCTCAATCACCTCCATTTTCATCACTTCCTCCAAATTCACCACCTCAACACTATTAATTCTACCTCCTTCCTCAATTAACACCACCACTCTCCCTATCGCCCACTTTACCACCAAATTCGCCACCACCACGTGCCACCACCGCACCGTCTTCCCTTATCAAACCACCACCAGCACCCCTTCTACTTCTCCTTCTTCCTCCCCTTCTCACTTCCTATCTCCCCCCTCTCTCTCAGCTACTGGCCGGCCGGCCAGATCGCCGCCTCTGGCAGGCCGTTGTCGTCGCATTATCGCGCGGCCCAGGCCGCGCCACCCCCATGCTGGGCCTCCACCTCCCTGCTCCCCTCTCTCTCGTTCTTTCTCTCTCTCTTATTGGATTAAAAAACCAAAACCCATTTACCCAAAACCCCAATAACCCATACTCGTTAACCCATTAACCCATCACTTAAGTTATGGGTTTGGGTATCAGATCTGAACCCGACCCGTTAGCAACCCAAACCCGCTCCAAAACTTATTAAAGTTAAAATTTTAGAAAACCCCCTGTTAAATAAATCTATTTCATTTACAACCTTAAAATTACATATTTAATCTATTCTTATGTATTTTAGTGTTCGGGCGATATCTGGAGCATTCGGACTCCAAACTGGATGATTCTGGAGCCGTTGCGATCGTAGAAAGACAAGCTACCTCGTTGTAATAGTTGTGTGAGTGTTTTTCTTTTATAAATTATATTTTTGATTGCCTTATTAATTCATAATGATCGATATATCATTATAAATATTATTTAATAAATTGTAAATTATCAGAATATCTCTATAAATAAAGACGTGTTAGTGATTACTAATATTTAAGATAAATAAATAGATGGATGATTTATATTTATTTGCTTATTATTAAATAATGGATAAAAGAACTTTAGAATAATAACTAAATTAATAAATATTAAAATGATTGTGAAGAGTTTGAAAATAGAAACTTATATATACTTCATTTGTGATATCGATCATAATAAAATAATAATAACAAATCCTGGTATTATATATAATTACATATTCTTGTTACATCTATCACATCGGACACCGTCATACCAGGTACCTCTATCACAGTTACACAGATAATGTTACATGTACACGGATACATGAATACTCTATTATATTATATACTGTCACTGTTATATGGATACTAGACACTATTATTTCATGTGTTAGTATCATCGTTACAATTTAGTCTTCTAGAAACTGTTAGTTCATATAAACACTTATTACACTAAACACTATTATTTCATGTATACCTTGTAGACACTGTTACTGTATAATCACAACACTGTAGTATAGTTATTCTACATACTTTATATCTATATATTCATATTCATCATGACACTATTATGCTATAGTTATTATTAGATTAAATAAGAAATATTAATTAATTAAAACTTGCTATATGTTACTTATACACGCTGATGTAATTAGGATCACTTAATTCTGTATCATATTAAGCATATTGAGAATAATACATAATTGGTATAACTCTATTGATTGTAATAATATAATCCCCAAGGAGACTTACCTGTTTTTTTGGTAGCACGGCTCGGACATATAAACTAATAGTAATGATAGAAAATTGGATATTATTGTGGTAATGACACTGTTATAACATGCTAGGTATTGATGATGTTAAAATATGTCACTTGTATTTTCTCCTGATTGTTATTATCATTATATTGTATCACCAGTATTTATAGATGTATAATCTATTATTAATGTGATTGTATTACTATAATATATATTACTGTTTCCTTCATTTTATCACTCACTAGGTCGCTTTCTAACGACCTTGGGTTTGCGTGCCTAGGTTGGATATCTGAGATATCGAATTACCAGATATTTTAAGGGATACACATAGGACACTCGTCACTTATACTATTCATATGTATCTTTATTATTCTATTTTTATTTTCTTACTGTTACCCATATCTATCATGATCACTGACCCCTTTTGCATGTATTTTTGTACTTATTTAATACTGGAATATTTATGTGCATTATGTTTATTCACTGTACTGAGGTTTAGCGTATATATGTGGAGGCATTTTCGCTTTGCATGTGTACGTCGTCGTAGTGTCTCCGTATCCACGGGAAAGGAGCGTTACATGCACGCTCGCCTCCTCTCCTCCCTGACGACCTTCCCTGACCCACGCCTCTGTCATCCCCCTCCCAGCCCTCCCCTCCCTCCCGCGCCCCCTCCCCGCCTCTAGGCCTCCCTCCTGATCTTCATTTCCCACCCAACCCCTCCTCTCTGTTCGACCGAACATTGGAGGGGAGGAAGATCACAGGGGGAGGTGGGGCGGGGGCGAGGAGGGAGGGAAGGCGGGCGGGGAAGGGGGACGGCAGGGCGTGCGACAGGGGAGGTAAGAAGGCAGGGGAGGGGTGGCGGGCGGGCGACAAGGAGGGAAGCACCGTCGTTCGCCAGAGAATGAAGAAGGAGAAGAGAGAAGAGGGAAGGGCAAGGATAGTTGTGTCTAAAAATATGATAGCACACTTGTAAAATTTCGTGGGGTGCCTTCATCACTTTTTAGGGTGGCAATATATGTTCCCTAGGGAGAGCGAGGAGAGAGGACTGAGACAAAGTGCTAATTGATATGAATGGGATACATCCATATAGCTTCTGATTGTTTTATTATATTGGCCTGGTGAATTTTTCTTTTTTTAATTTTTTTTCCCTTTTGAAGAGACCCAAGCCCGGACCAATTAAAAGTCGGGCCAAAACACAGGCTCAAGCTCATTTGTAAACCATAAATGCTCGACCGAGCTTAAATGGGGTCAGACTGAGTCCGCTCAGGCTGGGCTCAGCCCAATTCCCAGCCCTAGTTTCTCCATGCACCCTGACCTAGCCGCATGTATACTCACGTTATCAACTGCTTCTTCAATTGCAAAGCACGACATGCAGCATGTGCACAGTATTTTAATCTTCTCGAGTGCATGTGCTTCTATTTTACCACTGGCTAGCAAGTGGCTACTACTCATGCTATAGCATTTGTCCTCCACGATGCATTAAAGAAATTGTCGGTTGTCACCGTAGTTGGTGGGCTTCTATATACACTCCCTTTTACGCACAATTACTTCGTTAATCAGTCACATGAGTAGGGGCGGGCCCACATGCATTACACTCACATTGAATTTTATAAAATAATAAAATGATATATATATTTTGTAACTTTTTTCATATAATTTATTCTTTTTAGATTATTTTTACTAATATAATGATAGTTTTTAGCTCTAACTCAAGTGGTAAGTTATAGATCTAAGTTATTGGATGTCATAAGTTCAAGTCTTGATTGGTGCAATATTCTTTTTATTTTTTCTTCTTTTTTTATAATATTTACACATACATTGAAATTCTTATTATATTTATGCTCACACTGAAAAAACATCATGCATTCGTCGCTGCACATAAGTGTGTTGATATGTACATAAACAAAAATAAAAGAAAACCAGAAGCTATCTATTACAATCTATTACTGTTTTTTGCGGGTGATCTTCAAGATTGGACCTCGGTATTAGTTGCTAGATTTCTGAAAGAAAATTATTATATATTTGGGTATTAATTTTATAAATTTGTAATCTTTGAATACAAAATCTCCATAAAATAGACTCAGAAGATAGTGATATATATATATATATATATATATATATATATATATATATATATATATATAGAGAGAGAGAGAGAGAGAGATAGATTGTATCCTTTCAAAAGGATTTGATCCCGGATCCTTCCCACTCAAAATCAACCCTCCAACATTCGAATACAAGATCCACTCCGTTGAAGTTGATCTATACTATTTCAAGTATCTATAAACCAAAAATCAAGTGTTTTAAATACTTTTTGCCCATCCATCAAGCGACGCAAAATGGACGGCCGAAAGTAGTGAGTTGGTTAGATCTATGTCTTTAGACATACAAATTCTCGATCCGGCCATTTCATTATGATCTAAACATTAAAAAACCCTATAAACTAATTTTGTTAGATTTCAAATGTTCTACACCGTTAAACTAACCAACTCACTATTTAGGCCGCCCGTTTTTTCCCTACTTGATGGATGGGCAAAAAGTATTTAAAACACTTGATTTTTGGTTTATAGATACTTGAAATAGTATAGATCAACTTCAACGGAGTGGATCTTGTATTCGAATGTTGGAGGTTGAATTTGAGTGGGAAGGATCCGGAATCAAATCCTTTTGAAAGGATACAAGTCTATATATATATATATATATATATATATATATATATATATATATATATATATATATATATATATATATATATAAGATGTTAACTAATACATGGACAATGTAAAAAGTATTTATATATTTAATGTTAATTTGTATTTTAAAAATAGTTTAGTGATTTTTTTCTCATGCATGTAATGCTCTTCTTTTTTTATTTATTTCTTTCTTTTCTTCTTTTTGAAAATTTCAATTCAATGTATATTTTACTACAAAAACTAACTTTTGGATCTTTCTATTTTACAAAATAATGGGAGATTTGAAAGATTGGAAATTCAGGTGTATCACATACTGATATGCACTACTATCCCGTGTTATTGTCTTGTCTGTATACTTCAAATAGCCTAGCGGTTGAGAATAAAGTTTGAAAAAGAAAATATTTATCTTAGTTTATTAAACCCTTAAAATAACAAATGACAGTTACTTTGGTGGAAAATATGAAAGTTTTTCTATGCAATAAGTGAAAGTTTCCAGTGGTTTCGATAATTTAGCCACATCTGCCCAATTTGAACTTCCCTATGCATGATGGAACCAAGCCACAACCTTAGCCTGATTGACCTGGGTTGCTCCAAAAACTTTTTTGCTCACCGTGTGGATGCTCACTGCCACGGTGAGCGGCAGTGAGCATCCACACGGTGAGCAAAAAAAAAAAAAAAAACTCGAATCGCTCCCAAGATGACATTCATTTTTTATTTTTATTTTGTTCATTTTTGACCCTTTCAAACAAGTCGACTCATCTGATTATGATATCTCTAATATTAATGTAAGCAAGATATCTCATACATAGATGTTACATATAACACCTCAACATAATATCAATTTAAACATCTGGTCGCATTGCATGTTGTTTGGAATCATTGGATCTTCTCTTACCTGCTCGTTTTCTGACGATTGTATAATCATAACTGTCCATTCTCTAGATAACTGTGGTTTTTTTCCAGTGTGTAAAACAGGAATCGGCGCAATACATGAATGGTATGATATTAGTTACACTCGGATCAAAACCATCAACATGTTGCATTTTTTACTCTATTTTTTTGAAATTTTCTAATCAAAATCATGTTATTTTAAGACATAATCTACCGCCATTAAATCTACTGAAGTAATATAATGAAAACAAAATAAGAGAAGAAAAAGTTAGCATGTGAGAGCAGTCGTGACATGACACCGCCCTGTAAGATTGAGGTCTGCCCATCGGTCCGGCATAGATCGACCGCCGCCAACTAGTGGCGAAAGCCCCTAGAAAGTAGCAGCACCTGGCTTGAGTGTAAGACTGGGTCTCTGCTCAGACCAGAAAAGGTTGCCCACGAAAAACAGAAAGAAAGCTGAGAAACTTTAAGACAATAGAGAAGAATTTTCTCAGCTGCAGTGTTAATGCAAGAGAAAGAGAGAAGATGAGAGAAAAGAAAAGTAGTGTGCTATTTCTGAATGGAAGTGCTCTATTTATAGCCTTCGAAACACCTCTCGTTGTAACAACAACTTCCGAGATACATGATCACGTACGAGTTATCGTGATCTCACGCGGATCTCGTGATCGTGGAATGAGTCAAAGTGAAAAAGTCAGAGTATGAAAAGAAAAGAAGAAAAATAAAGCTCGGGCTCGCTCAAGCTTGAGGCGAGGTGTGGCGCTTGCATGTATGGTTAACCCATCCTAGAAAACCCATAACACAAATCAAGAAAGTTGAGGGAGGAATGATATATAAACTACTATCCTTCCCATCTCCTATCCCACGTGGGACTAAATATATGGGCTAAGTGAATACAAGTGAGCAAACTCAAGTTTTTCATGGGGTTGTGTTCACTTAAGCCCCACAGTTCCCTCGAAAAGCCTGAGTTCCATGGAAGACTAAATTAATAAAATAAAACAAAACATAAAATATAAAAGAGAAATAAAGGTTGGGCAACCTATACTATGGATTCGTAATAGGTAGTTTGCGGCTTTGAACTTACTCTCAGAGAATTCATCGCAATTTGAGAGACATGACTTTGTCTTGAATTAGGCCTCTTTATCAGATATTGACAAAAAACACACACAGTAAGTACTCATTAATTGAGAGAGATGGTTGAGTGTTAATGACTATGCTCATAGTAATCAACTCATGAGAGTTTCTAGGGTCAGCTCTGCTCCCCCTGATTGCGGTTGTCACGATTTCTCTCACATAGATAAGTCCTCCAAGGATACTATAACTGTATATTATACCCTCTATAATTCATGTGTTGAACTTATTAAGAGTTTAACTCAACCTAATCAATTTTATCATAAAAGTATCGTCATCACACAGGGGGTTGTAGCTGCACAATGCTACAAATAGAATATAAACATATCTGAATCAATGATCCACACGAGTATATCAATTCAGCTTGTTTCTATCACATCGAACATCTTTCATGGAAATAGCTCACCAATTAAGAAGGTTGGGTTTCTGCTATCAGTGATTTTATCGACGGGCTTAATTCCATCTCCCTCGATGTATCTAGGAATATACTCCTAGAAAGACCCATTATCCAATCGGACTTTATAAATTGCAGAATCAAATCATAGCTTAACAGCTTTTCATTTCAAGTGGTGATAGTCAGATGTTTGACTCTTAATAATCACATATTTGCAGATCCTGACACTCTTCATCAAAATGGACCTATAAAGCCTTGGGTCATATTATAGTTTAAGAGCTTTTCATAAATTTAATTTTAATGGATGAATAAATACTCATTTATGCGGAGCGTCCCCATTTGTGAGAAATACGACAAGCTTGAAAAATTATTTTATTAAAATATCAACAAATAATATTTTAGTTCATGCATGTAGTTGTTCAAATTGGTCGATCTTGAAATATCAAAGTTTTTACTATGCTATGAACTGACAATATACTCTAGAGTAAAATTATTTATCATCCATTCTACTTACCTTATCTAAATAATGATGATGTCAATGAATAAAATTTTGTATTTATAAATGACTCTAAATTGGTTTCTTGTCGGACAGCAAAGCATCCTAATTTGTCTCGCCATTTATTTTCTAAATAGTACTTGAATTTTTATCTTTGGACAAATCATCTTTGCTTCAATTTTGAGATTAGAATATAAAAAAAAAATTTCCTCTTCATATTACCACAAATTATACATGCATTATAGATATTTAGCTTGGAAAAGGCGCAAGTACTCGATATAATACTTGAGAATTTTATACAATAAGAAACACAAGTCAATTTCTCTTTCATAGCTTAAAATACAAACTGTGTGTACACACGCACAAATATATACATATACATATACACACACACACATATATACACACACATATACATATATATGTACACATACATAAATATATTTTTTGGAAGGTAAATTCTGGGGTATCCCAGAGTGGCCCGCTTTATTCAGATAAATCTGTACAGTGAAAATAACTCCTCCAGACTAATCCCCAATATGTCTACGGAGCGATTCGAACTGCCGACCACTGGAGAGCAAACACTGCGTCTTACCGATTTGCCACTTGCATGAACACACACACACACACATCACACACACACACAGATAGAGAGACTTGTGTCATTTAGGAAGGATTCGAAGCCGAAACCTTCTCACTCAAATACAACCCTACGACATCTGAATGTAAGATTCATTCTGTTGAAATTGATCTATATTATTTCCAGTAACTAAAAATAAAAAATCATGTACTTTGAATACTTTTTCCCCATCCATCAGTAGGCGCAAAATGAATGGCCAAAAATAGCATATTGCTTATATCTACGTCTTTAAACATACAAAATCTCGATCCGACCATTTCATTTTGATCTAAACAAATAAAAACCATCACACACTATTTTTTGTTAGATTTCAAATATTCTACACCGTTAAACTAACCAACTCATTTTTCGACTGTCCATTTTGGGCATGCTTGATGGATGGGCAAAAAGTATTTAAAATACATGATTTTTAGTTTTTAGTTACTTGCAATAATATAGATTAATTTTAATGGAGTGGATCTTGCATTCAGATATTGTCGGGTTGTATTTGAGTGAGAAGGATTTAGCCTCGAATACTTCCGAAATGGCACAAGTCTACCTCTCTCTCTCTCTCTCTCTTTGTGTGTGTGTGTGTCTATATGTATATAGGGAGCTGATATCCTAAGAACCGTTCTCACAGATTTCTGTGAGAACTTTCATCTAGGTTGTAGGATCTAATAGATCAAATCAAATAAAACATGATCTCTTTCAGATCCGATGACACATAAAGTTCTAACAAAAATTCGTGAGAACGGTTCTTAGGGGATCAACTCACTATATATATATATATGTGTGTGTGTGTGTGTGTATAAAGTTAAATATTACTTTTCAAAAATATATATATAAAATTAAATACTTAGAAGAATTTTATGTAGCAAAACTTACTACAATAGTAAATGATAACTTTTGATTAAATGAAAATGGACTAAGAGTTTTTAAGTGAACTAAAATTAGCAATTGTATTAAATTTTCTAGTTTACATAAAAAGAGATGTGGTTCGGAAGTCAAAATCAAAAACTAAAGATTGATAGTATTTAGCAATTACATCGTATAAAATATAGCAATTTAAAATAGAAGGATAAGCAAGGGAAATCAATAATAATAAAATTTCAATTGATTTAACCAAATAAATTTTCTACCTAAAACTAGAGACATGGACTTAAAATTATTAGAATTTAAAATATTAAATAATTCAAACTTTCCTTAGTACTAACGACAAGAATATATAAATTTTGGTTGATGAGTAAATAAGTCATGTTTTCAATATAGGTCGGATAAAGACTAGTTTTTAAACGAATATGAAGTCAACAGGAAAAATAAAATTTTTCTTGGAGTAATTGCAAATTATATAGATAGGAATAAAGGAAATTATCCTAAATCTAAGATTATATTTATAAATAAGATAAATAATAGAAAATTAATCTACATATTATCTTTACTCAAATAAATAATAGATAATTTGATTTGCAATAGTCTAAGTCCCACATCGGTCACGCACGATGGAAAAAATCGTATTTGCACGATGGCTTAATAACATATCGAATTCGAACATTGGCTACAATCCGCAAAGTGGCAATAGCAATTATCCCACCTAGTGGCAACAACCTCATCATTAGCTAATCTGCATAATGGTACTCTCTCAATTCTACTCTTTAATACGGATCCTAAGGATTTTGATTTTCTTTTCAAGTTGATTCTCAACTTCTAACTGTTTCAAGTCGATTGTTAGGCTTATCAAACTCAAAATTAGCCAATCTGACTGGCTAGGACAGTAAAAATCATGTGAGAGATTTTTCATTTTGCAACGGTCCCAATTAAGTAACAACCTTACAAAACATCTTTCTAGACACAAATTAAACTGTTAATTCAAAGGAATGACTAAACCTTAACTTGAAAATAAGGGAATATATGCAATTAAATTGTATTCATCACTAAACTTAGTTTTCATGTGCTTTATATTATGGGCACAAAAGACACTAGATTACAAGCTCAATGCATAGTCCAAAATGTGTTGGCAATAAATAACCAGATACTGTTGGCCAAAGGTCCATCACCCTAGGTTTGATGATGATTAACTTATATAGTTATAGTCCAAATGATCTTGTGCTTATTTAATTTCAGATATTCGTGCAAGATCTTAGTCGGTATTTAGCTTCAATGAAAGATTCGAAGTCAAGTTTTGAAGTTAGCATGTTATTGATTTAAGAGCTCGCTCTTCAAAGATCCCATCAAGTACTCAAGAGGAGTCTACCTCTTTGGATTAAAGTTTTGGATCAAGTCAAGATGAAGAGAAGATATTCAAAACTTGAGTCATATTTGTAAGTGTTAACATTTTTATTTTTAGATAAAATATAAAAAATAGATTAGTTGTGGATTGCTCAAGCTTATATACACACAAAAAAAAAGTTTGATTTTCGAAAAATACGATTTTTGTTTTAAGCTTTAATTATATACCTCAAATATAGTACACATGTTGTAGTGCGTGTTGATTTTTTATCACACATATTTGTACTTCAAAGTATTTCAATAAACTTATTTTTGTGAATTTTATAGAGATTTTATGAAATTTAAGATGTATTTTAAAAAGTTGTTAAAACTGTTTTTGGGCTGCTTGCGGTCGACCGACCGGTCTACCGAAGGCTGAACCAGTCGATCAGCGGTCGACCGACGTGCACAAGACGTGCACAAGCCTATGTGACTTGAGTTCAATCAACTAACCGGTCGACCACAGTGGAGATCGGCCGACCGACCGGTCGACCGATTGAGTTTGTAGAGATCTCGGGTTTTCTCGGTTGACTGAGCGGCCGATCGTTCTACTGATCTGCTCGACACTTTTATAGTTTTCTGATCATAACTTTTTATTCTTATATTCAATCAATATGATTTAAATTGCATTTCAAAGATAACTTTTAAGGCTATATTTCTTATTCAATAATCATTTTCTGATTCAAATGTTAAAGATATTAAATATTAGGTTGAAATTTATTCTTGTTTTAAAAATAGTTTACAGTTCTGGTTTGACACCTTTCAGGAGTTTGTTGATAACTTTCTACTCCAATAATATTGATTTAATTTAAGTTGCATTAAAAAGAAGACTTCAAGATCTACAAATTCTTTCTATATACTTATTTCTAAATTCTAATGTTTTAGGCCTCAAAACTATACTCAAAGTTGACCTGTACAGTCTGGGTCTGAGGTCGGTCGACCGCCTGGTCGACCGCCAGACTCCAATGGTCAGAAATTTGACTGTTGATTGGTCGACCGGGCAGTCGACCGACATGCCATTTCTGATAGTTTTTGAACCATAACGACTAGTTTTTCTTAGCCTATAAATATGGGAGTTTTGGGTGAGTTTTAAACAAGTTTTTCAAGAGCTTATTTTCTCATATTCAATAGAGTTTCCCAACAAGTTTTTCGAGCTTCATTGCTATATCAAAAGAGAGTTTATCAAGAGTAATTTTCTTTAGTTTTCAAAAGTTTTTTCTTGATTTTTTTGTTTCTAATCTATCTAGTTTTCTCACACAAGCTTGAGCTTTTCATTACCATATCTATCCTATAGGATTTTTGTTTGTGAGAGTGCTTTGTAGTGACCAAGAGAAGATATCACCAAGTGTTCAAACCATTGTATTTGGAGGAGTTGTAGAGGTCACAGCCTCGACGAACTTGTGGGTTCGCATGTGTTGTTCTTGCGGGAACAAGTGAGGGACTTGCAGGTCCAAGAGTTCTTAAGCAAGCTCGTTGCAGGTGTTCCGGTACCGAGTAATCTTGTGGGATCGATTCTAGTGGAAAATCCTTCATAGTGTTGAAGGCGGGAAAGTAGAACAAGTGTGCTCGAACCTCGAAACAAATCTCCCGTGTTTGCGATTATTTATCTCTCTCTCACTTGTGTTTTATATCTTATATGCTATTATTATTTATATCTTTTACATGCTTGATATTCCCTTGTGCTTTGCTTATATATTTTCTTGAGATTATTTGTTCTCACTAGTATTCAACCAAGAGAGTCATAGTGGCACCTTAACTCTTAATTTAGAGAAATATTGAGGAGAGTCTAGAGCACCTCATCGGAAATTCGACTACACATATACGTTTGTGTTTGCCAAATAGTTTTTAGTTTAAATAATTAATTTAATTCTACATTAGTGTTGCATTAAATTAGTTTGTCACCTATTTAGCCCCTTTAGGTGACTTATAGAACAATACAAAAATAGCTATTTCAAAATTCCAGTAAACTTCCTGTAGGATCACCTAGAGGGGGGTGAATAGGTGATGGCTAATCTAATGGTCACTAAATGCCAAATAATGCGGAAGTAAAAAACTATTGTGACCTAAACTAAACTCTATAAACTAAACACCACGTATAACATAAGAGTGTAGCCGAATTCCCCGTGAAGGGCTCTGGACTAACTCCTCTAGATTCCCCTAGATAAGAGGTGAGGTGCCGCGTTGGCTCTCTTGGTTAAATACAAGTGTTAGCAAACAAACCCAAGCATGTATATCAATTAAGCACAAATGTAAATCATGCATATAAAGATAAAGACAAGATAAGTATGCAAGATATAAACAAAGAGACAAAGAGAGAGAGAGAGAGAGAGAGTGAGCAATCGCAAACACAAGGGATTTGTTTCAAGGTTCGAGCACACTTGCTCTACATCCCCGCCTTCGACACACGAAGGATTTCCACTATAATCGATCCCACCGGATCACTCGGTGCCACAACACCTACAACTCTCGGACTCCCTAGTCCGTACACACCGCAAGCCCACTGGCTCGCCGAGGCCGCACCTCAAACAGAGAGTTCGCACCCGAACTCGAAACACCGAGTCCCCATTAGCACCCGAAACAATGCGAACACACACGTCCGCCTCCTCAAAGAGCAAAGATGAACTTTGGTGATCACAACTCTTGATCACCTAAAATCCTCTCACAACAAACTCCCTATAGGGTAGATATAGCAATGGATAGCTCAAGTGTTGTGTGAGAAAACAAGGATGAGAATGGTGGAGGAAAACTCAAGAAATCTCTTTTTAAACACTCTTGATAAACTCTCCTTTTAATTGGAAGTATTGGCTCTAAATTTTGTGGAGAAAAACCTCTTAAAAGAGTAGGAAAAACTGGCTCTAAAAGTCTCCAAAAATCTTAATCAAAACAGCCCCCAAATGCCCCATTTTATAAGGCTGAAAAAACTAGCCGTTGGAGGCCTGACAGAGCTGTCGGTCGACCGCCCGGTCGACTGGCCAACTGTCATATTTCAGACCGTTGTGCCATCAGTTGACTGGTCGGTCGACCGAGGCCAGGATACAGAGAGCAAGTCTCTCTGTCCGGTCGACCGCCCGGTCGGCCGGGGCCTTTCCAGAGAGCAGAGCTCTCTGGACGGTCGACTGGGTCGGTCGACCGGCCTCCTGCCAGAACTGGCGTGCACGTCTGTGCACGTCGGTCGACCGTGAGGGTCGGCCGACTTCAATCTGCGGTCGACCGTCCCGGTCGACCGGCTGAAGCCAGGAAACAAAAATTCATGGATTTAAAACTTGGTCTTTTTGATTGGAATAAAATCCCATAAAATCACAGAAAATCTACAAAAATAGTTTTAACACTTTACTTTGATAAACAAACATGCTTGCACAAAATCAAGGCATGTTACAAATGATTTGGACTATTTTTGTAAGTTGAAAATATTGGCTCAAATGAAAACTGTATTTTTTCAAATTTGATTTTTTCAAAACTTGTTTTTTCAAAACTTCACCAAATACAAAAACAAGATATTTAAACAACTTTGAAAGCATATGGTGTATGGATATGATCCACTACACAAACATGGTGAAATATCTATGTTTTTGACATTATACACTAAATATGGTTTTGGATAAAACATGTAAACTTGAAAACCAAAAATCAAACATGTATTTTCTAAAATAGAAAATCTTTTGTAAAAACAAAACTATCAAGAGTGTGTGTGTATGTGTACTTGAGCAATCCACCAACTATTCTATCCCTTACATTTTAACTAAAAACAAAATCTTCTAAAACAAACCTAGACACGAGTCTTCATCTTCTTGAAGTTTTCACTTGAAGCCTTCTCATCTTCTTGACTTGGTCCAAACACGATCCAATGACTCTTGGATCAAACCGTGCTAGCTCCAAAACTTGACTTTAAATCCTTTGTTGAAGCTATGCACCTACTAAGATCTTGATCATAAATCTGTCACTAAATAAACACAAGATCATTAGTACTATAACTACATGAGTTGATCATCATCAAAACTAGAGTGATGGGCCTTTGGCCAACACTTCCTCCATTATTTTAGGGGTGGTGGTGAGAATTATCCAGCTTATCATTTAAAGTAGGCTTGTTTGGCTGCTGTAAGAGACCGTAAATCGTAACTCTAAGTTGTAAGTGATAAATTCTTTTATAGTTGTATATGAATTTTAAGCAAATAAGTTTTATTGTATTTAGTTGATAATGTGAAATTGTAAATGAAAAAGTATATTGCGTTTTACGGTGTTTGGCTGGTAATGTATAAGTCATAAGTGGAAAAGTTGACCATAAAACTAACTAACTGCTTGGTGATTTATATATATTAAATATTAAAAATAATAAAAAATATAAAAGCAAATACTTAAAATAAAAATATTTATAAATAATAAAAATAGTAAATATTAAAAATATTAAATACTAAAATATTATTAATATAAAAAATATTAGATTACTAAAACATTAATAGTACCTAATATTAATTATTAAAAAAATTAAATATTGCAATCTAATATTAAATATTATTAAGCTCAATAATTAAAAATATATGTTCCATATTTAAAAAATAATTTAATAATAAAATAATATTAATTTTATATTAGATATTACTAATCTAGTAATAAAAAAGATTCTAATAATAAAAATTATTAAAACAATTAATAAAAACTTTAATCTAATAATTAAAAAAGATTTTTCGTAATTTAAAAAGATTAATTTAATAATAAAAAGTATTAATCTAATTACAATTAATTGTTAGCAATGCAGACTTTCATGAGCACATAACTGTTTATGCTACAAACGGGTTATAAGTGAGATTTGTATGACCATAAAATTTATTGTTTAGGATATAAGTAAGCTTCAAGTGTATTTTACAACTTATGACCCTAAACAAATATCGTAAATAATTTGCTGCAATTGTATTTTACCACTTATGGGCCAATTACGAAAAACAAACATGCCCGTAATATACAATAAAAATGACAAACAAATGTGTGAGACTATTGGAAATCAAGACAAAATCTCCACAAGCACAGAATAATCATAACAATTACTTATTTATGGCAATTAATCACTGAAGGGACAAAAACCAAAAAGCCACCCAAATGAGGTAAACAATATCAATCAGATTAAAGGGTCTGCCTAATGCAACCAATAGTAAAGGATACAAGTAGCTAACCAAAAGTCTCCTCTTGATTTTGTATTTCATTTAGGGCAGAATGTTACAGACCAAATCAGAATTGAGAAATAACTAAAAAGAAGGCCAACAACCAACAACATAATGTAAGATCACCAAGAGGGGGGGTGAATAGGTGATGGCTAATCTAAAGGTCACTTATGAACAAATAATGCGGAATAAAAACTAAGTTGACCAAATTAAAACTTCTTTTAATTAAACACTTATGTATAACTCAAGAGTGTTGCCGAATTCCCCTTGCGAGGCTCTGGACAAGCTCCTCTAGATTCCCCTTGAATGGGTTGAGGTGCCGCGTTGGCTCTCTTGGTTGAATACTAGTGTTAACAAGCAATCCCAAGCAAGTATGTATATCAATTATGAGCACAAGGGAATATATCATGCATATATAAGATGAACACAATAAATTGAATGCAAGATATAAAATAGAGACAAAAAGAGAAAGAGAGCAAGAGATAGCAATCGCAAACACAAGGGTATGTTTCGAGGTTCGAGCACACTTGCTCTACATCCCCGCCTTCGACACACGAAGGATTTCCACTATGCAGATCCCACCGGATCTCTCCTCGGTGCCGCAACACCTACAAGCCCTCGGACTCCCAAGTCCCGTACACACGCAAGTCCACCGACTCGCCGAGGCCGTACCTCTACCAAAGAGTTCACAACCGAACTCCACACCACAACGAGCACACTTGCCCGTCTCCTCAAAGTAACAAGAAAAATCTCTTTGATGATCACAACACTTGATCACCTAAAGAGCACTCTCACTACAACACACCTATAGGAATATCTAGCAATGGATAGCTCAAGTGTGGTGTGAGAAAATCAAGGAAAGAAAGCTATGGAGGAAAAAACACAAGAAATCACTTTTACACTCTCTTGATAAAATCCCTTTTAGATGGGAAGTATTTGCACTCTATTTTGTGGAGAAAACTTCTGAAAATGTCTAGGAAAAACTGGCTTAGAAATCTCCAAAATCTTAACCTCAAAACAGTTGACAAGACCCCTTTTATAGGCTGCCAGAAATAGAGCCGTTGGGGTTCTGTCAGTGCTGTCGGTCGACCGTCGGTCGACCGGCCAACGGTCATTTTTCTGACCGTTGCAGCCACCGGTCGACCGGCTCGGTCGACCGATAACCTGGAATGAACTGTCGGTCGACCTATCGGTCGACTGGACATTTCCAGAGAGCAAACTCTCTTGGTCGGTCGACCGACCCGGTCGACCGGCCACTGTGCTGACAACGTGCACAGGGCTGTGCACATCGGTCGACCGGTCCGGTCGACCGACATGGCCTGTCAGCCAGTCTCCAGGTCTGAAAACAGGATTTAAAATCTTTTTATAAAATCCTAAAAATACATAGAAATTCTACAAAAATAGTTTTACCAATATACTTGAAAGAACAAACATGCTTGCACAAAATCAAGACATGTTATAGATGTTTTGGTCTATTTTTGTAACTTGGAAATATTAGCTCAATAACCAAAATGTATTTTTCCAAAACATGTTTTTCCAAAACTTGTTTTTCTAAATCTTTATCAAATACAAAAACAAGATATTTTGAACTTATAAAGCATAGTGTGTATGGATATGATCCACTACACAATCATAATAAAATATCTATGTTTTGATCATAAAGCTCTAAACTTGGTTATGGTTTGAAAAGATATATATATGATAGAAATACCAAAACCCAAAGTTTTTATATTTTGTCTCAAAGAAAATCTTTTACTAAATAAAAGTTCTTTTCTAAAAAGAAATCTTTTATGAAATCAATTAAATCAAGAGTTCTACCAAGAGTGTGTGTGTGTGATATAACTTGAGCAATCCACCAACTATCTATCCTTTACATTTTTACTAAAACAAAATACAAATTCTATACCTAGACCCAAGTCTTCAACTTCTTGAAGTCTTCCTTTGAAGGCTTCTCATCTTCTGACTTGGTCCAAGCTTGATCCAAAAACTCCTTGGATCACCACATGCAAGCTCCAAATCTTGTTCTTTTATCCTTTGTTGAGCTATGCACCTACTAAGATCTTGATCATGAATCTGTCACTAATTAAACACAAGATCATTAGTAACTATAACTCCATGAGTTGATCATCATCAAAACTAGGGTGAAGGGCCTTTGGGCCAACAATCTCCCCCTTTTTGATGATGACAAAACTCATGGAGTTATATATGCATGGATTAAAGTAAAGCTTCAAAGAAGCTCCCCTTAACTCATGCATGACAAGAAATAATAGATATGGCAATAAAAGCACATGACATGTATGCAATGTAAGGAGATGCAATCATAACAAAAATCAAATCTTAAGTCAAATCTTTTTCTCCTAATTGCAAAATACAACATATATGCATAATAAGTAAGAAAGACAAATACTTCTCCCCCTTAAGCAATGAAAACATGCATATACAATACAATCTCAAATACTTCTCCCCTTTTTGTCAATCATCAACAAAGGGTTCAAAGTAAAAATACATCAAACAAATTTTCTCCCCCTTTTTGTTAAAAACAAAGAGATCAAGGAGGGGTAAATACAAATCAATCAATAAAATTTATATGCGATATAAATTCATGAAGAGGAAGACGTTAAGTTAGCTTCCCGACACATATACATTACATGAAAGAGGGATGACAAGCCCTAATTCACATAACGTATAATATGTCATGCATAAGAGGAGATGTGAAGCTCCCCTACACACGTATATCTGAAAAGAAGAGTTGTCAAGCTCCTCAAATTATAATATAATCAACATGAATCTATATGTAGAAGAGATGTTAAGCTCTCCTTGCATATAGGAAATACAAATAAAAAAATTTTTGAATTTTCTTTATAAAATAAATTTTGATTTTTCTTAATAACAACAAATTTTGAGATATCTTAGAAAGAGATCATATTATAAGATATCAAATAACACAATTTTGCATGGTTCCAATTGTAAAATAATCAAATTTTGAATTTTTGATACCAATTTCAAAAAAAAATACAATGCACAAGCTTATTATGAAATACCAATTTGAAGTCTAATTAAGCTTAGCATTAACAATCTATGTGCTTTAAAAGATACCAATTGTAAAACAAGCACACAACTATCATATATATGTATGAAGAGATTATATCAATAGAGATGGATACATACATATAAAGAAAGCAAAATATGAGTATATACCAAAAAGGTTCATATTGATACCAATTGCAAATAACCAATGATACCAATAGAGAAATAGGCTTAGGTGTATATGTCATATAATCTACCACATGAAGAATTCGAACTAGTTAAATGAAGGTGTTTAACAACTAGTACGGAATCCTTCAATCAAGGAATAAATCAAAGGTTTTTCATGAAATATCAATGAAACACAAGGCACTAAAAACACTCTAGTATCCATAAAGTCCATATTGAAAAGAAGTGAGTGTACTAGTGTTATGTGGAACATGGCATCATGAAAAATAGCAATAAAGTTCAATATTCCTTCAAATCATAAATTTTGAATTCTTGAAATCCATCACAAAAATTTATTGTACCAATTTTAAAAACACAAATTTTTATTAAAAACAAAATTTATATTTCAAGATATATGTATGTTTTGTCAAGACATTAAGTATACATACATATCCTAAAATACAATTGAGTCCATATAAGTAGATTTGCATTAAAGGCAAATGACTCAAGAGGTATCCATGTATATCTTAATGTTTTGGCAAGACAAGCATATACATGAAATGAAAAGCACATGGTCAAATCACAAGTCCAAAATGGGAATACAAGTTTGAAGATGTAATTATCATCAAAACTAAGCAATACAAGCACATCTAATGGGTTCAAATAGGCATTCAAGCACAAATATAAATAGATTTATTTGTAGCCCATAATATGTACAAGTATAAATCCTAGTGTTGATAAAGGTTAACATTCAAACTAATATTCAAATCATGAAGCATCAAATAAATTTTGAGAATATAAAGAATTTATCCATATAATTGTAAAATAGGATCATGTGTAAATCTCAAAGGCTATTTGAAGAATAACTAACTAGTATAAATTGTTTTTGAAAAACTAGTTAAAGATCCTTCAAATACATCAAATTCAAATGTTTTTCATAAATACTACTAAGTACATAAAAGGTCAAGCACTCATAGTCCATAAAGCTCCAAATTATATGTTTTCTTAAAGATGAGTGTTCAAAGGTTATGTAAATAGTATCTTCATGAAAATAGTCATTGAAGCCCAAAACGATCATAAGTCAAATTTTTAACAACAAATCATGAAAAATTATTTTTCACTAAAATCAACAATTTTCATGGTATATGTATGGTTTATACAAATCTAACAATATGCATACATATCCCAAAAATAAAAGAGTCTATTAAAAGTTTGCATGAAGGCAAGAGACTCACGGGTATACATGTATATTTATTAGATTTGAATTAAACATGCATATACATGAAGTAAATCACACAAAAAAAATGGCAAAAACATGTATAAAAGAGAATCATCAAAACTAGATTATACACATGCATAGAGTGGATACAAGTGAGCATGAAGTTCAATCATATATGAGTCAATTGTAATTCACTATGTGTACATGTATAAATGCAAGTTGACAAATTCTACATCCAAGCATGTAAATACCACATGAAGCACAACAACAACAAAATCATGACATGCTATGAATATGACAAAAGTATAAAGCATGTACAAAAAATAGGAGTTTAGAAGTTGTTACCAACTACAAAGCTCCAAGTATGGTGGTCTTTTCCACCAAAATTCCTTGATAGCAATGCATCCAAAAGTTTGTCCATCATGTTCATTGCATTCGCTACCAAGGCACCAATCCTCTCACGTCTTGTGAGAGCCCTCACCTACATCACAATCAAAAGGTGGGGTTTTGGTACCCATGTTTTCTTGGGTCCTTTGGGGTTAGCATTGTTGTAAGGAACCCAAAATCTATTATACTTAGCAAAATATAAGTATGGTTTCTTATCAAAACAATATTTTGCTAGATGGCCTTTGCGGCCACAATGTGTACAAATGTACACCTTAGCATGATGCTTATGAGTGTGATTGTGATCGTGATGTGCACCATAAGCATGAGCATGATGAGTATGTGCATGAGCATGGGGAACTTGTTTCTTTTGAAACAAAGATTCCAACTTAGAATGATTAAATGCACAAGAGTTCAAAGTTGAACTCAAATTATTCATTTTATTTTTCAAGTTCTTAATCTCATTAGTGGTAGCATGAAAGGCATGATGAGATGAAGAATCATTTCTTTTTCTTTTGTGAAACAAAGTCTTTTTCTTTTTCACAAATTTTCTTTTCAAAGATTTATTTTCTTGAAAAACATCTTCCTTTTGTTTTTCCACCAAATCAATCTTTTCTTTCAAAGTATTGTTTCCTTCACACAAAATACTCAATTTAGAAAATAAGGAAACATTCTCATTTTTTAAATCTTCCTTTTCTTTTCTAAGCATGCCATTTTATTTTCTAAAGAATCTTTATCATTAAGCATGACATCAAGATTCTTTTCAAAATTTTATTATCTTTTTCTAAACATGCAATGTTACTTCTAAATGAATCTTGTTCCTTATGCATGCATGCAATGTCCTTTTCAAATTTTTATTTTCTTTCTTAATTATGTCATGTCTCTCAAGCAATAATTGACAAAATGTAGAGAGCTCATCATATGACATACTATCATCATCGGATTCGGAGTTTACCTCAAGGGGGTTATCCCCTTGGACCATGTAGCACTTGTTGGAGGTGTCGCTTCCAACATCCGAGTCACTCCCCGCATAGTATAGATCTTTTTCGCCGAGGGAGGTGATGATGTTCCATACTACAAAAGCCGATTCAATATTAGAAACCCTAGATAAATAATCATCATTTAGGGTTGACTTAATAGCATGAAGGGCTTTTGCATTAGCCTCAATGTTCTTACCATTTAAGCAATGTTCTTTATTAGTTGTGGCAAGATATATACTAAGGCCAAGTCCTTTGAGGAACAAAGACATCTTAACCTTCCAAATTTGGATGTTAAGAGTGTCAAAGGTGGGTGGTGACATGAAGTCCATAGTGTGTGTACAAATCTTGTGATTAGCCTAAAAGAGGATCTTTAACTCTTAGGTTGTTAGACCCAATATCAAGAGCACTAGCTCTGATACCAATTGTAAGATCACCTAGAGGGGGGGTGAATAGGTGATGGCTAATCTAAAGGTCACTTATGAACAAATAATGCGGAATAAAAACTAAGTTGACCAAATTAAAACTTCTTTTAGTTAAACACTATGTATAACTCAAGAGTGTTGCCGAATTCCCCTTGCGAGGCTCTGGACAAGCTCCTCTAGATTCCCCTTGAATGGGTTGAGGTGCCGCGTTGGCTCTCTTGGTTGAATACTAGTGTTAACAAGCAATCCCAAGCAAGTATGTATATCAATTATGAGCACAAGGGAATATATCATGCATATATAAGATGAACACAATAAATTGAATGCAAGATATAAAATAGAGACAAAAAGAGAAAGAGAGCAAGAGATAGCAATCGCAAACACAAGGGTATGTTTCGAGGTTCGAGCACACTTGCTCTACATCCCCGCCTTCGACACACGAAGGATTTCCACTATGCAAGATCCCACCGGATCTCTCCTCGGTGCCGCAACACCTACAAGCCCTCGGACTCCCAAGTCCCGTACACACGCAAGTCCACCGACTCGCCGAGGCCGTACCTCTACCAAAGAGTTCACAACCGAACTCCACACCACAACGAGCACACTTGCCCGTCTCCTCAAAGTAACAAGAAAAATCTCTTTGATGATCACAACACTTGATCACCTAAAGAGCACTCTCACTACAACACACCTATAGGAATATCTAGCAATGGATAGCTCAAGTGTGGTGTGAGAAAATCAAGGAAAGAAAGCTATGGAGGAAAAACACAAGAAATCACTTTTACACTCTCTTGATAAAATTCCTTTTAGATGGGAAGTATTTGCACTCTATTTTGTGGAGAAAACTTCTGAAAATGTCTAGGAAAAACTGGCTTAGAAATCTCCAAAATCTTAACCTCAAAACAGTTGACAAGACCCCTTTTATAGGCTGCCAGAAATAGAGCCGTTGGGGTTCTGTCAGTGCTGTCGGTCGACCGTCGGTCGACCGGCCAACGGTCATTTTTCTGACCGTTGCAGCCACCGGTCGACCGGCTCGGTCGACCGATAACCTGGAATGAACTGTCGGTCGACCTATCGGTCGACTGGACATTTCCAGAGAGCAAACTCTCTTGGTCGGTCGACCGACCCGGTCGACCGGCCACTGTGCTGACAACGTGCACAGGGCTGTGCACATCGGTCGACCGGTCCGGTCGACCGACATGGCCTGTCAGCCAGTCTCCAGGTCTGAAAACAGGATTTAAAATCTTTTTATAAAATCCTAAAAATACATAGAAATTCTACAAAAATAGTTTTACCAATATACTTGAAAGAACAAACATGCTTGCACAAAATCAAGACATGTTATAGATGTTTGGTCTATTTTGTAACTTGGAAATATTAGCTCAATAACCAAAATGTATTTTTCCAAAACATGTTTTTCCAAAACTTGTTTTTCTAAATCTTTATCAAATACAAAAACAAGATATTTTGAACTTATAAAGCATAGTGTGTATGGATATGATCCACTACACAATCATAATAAAATATCTATGTTTTGATCATAAAGCTCTAAACTTGGTTATGGTTTGAAAAGATATATATATGATAGAAATACCAAAACCCAAAGTTTTATATTTTTGTCTCAAAGAAAATCTTTTACTAAATAAAAGTTCTTTTCTAAAAAGAAATCTTTTATGAAATCAATTAAATCAAGAGTTCTACCAAGAGTGTGTGTGTGTGATATAACTTGAGCAATCCACCAACTATCTATCCTTTACATTTTTACTAAAACAAAAATACAAATTCTATACCTAGACCCAAGTCTTCAACTTCTTGAAGTCTTCCTTTGAAGGCTTCTCATCTTCTTGACTTGGTCCAAGCTTGATCCAAAAACTCCTTGGATCACCACATGCAAGCTCCAAATCTTGTTCTTTTATCCTTTGTTGAGCTATGCACCTACTAAGATCTTGATCATGAATCTGTCACTAATTAAACACAAGATCATTAGTAACTATAACTACATGAGTTGATCATCATCAAAACTAGGGTGAAGGGCTTTGGGCCAACACATAAAAGTCTTTACCACATAGCAACAAGCATCATAATCATAACACCAATTATGTTAAAACTCGTTAATCACGTAACAACAACTAATTTAGATTGAAGCCACTAATATACATTTAGGGACATAATGTCAGTGAATAATTTTTGTTGCCTTAGCAATATAAGTTTAATACATGTTACATACTTTCATTAGATGATTCATGCATGGCTCTGCCTGATCATAAGAAAGGTGTATTATGAATAATTTTCTTATCTTCAGTTATATCATATTTAAACACTTGCATTTTCTTAATCTGGATAGGATCAACAAATTCATTGCTATCATTTTGTTATTTACAGACAATCATACAATAAAGATAGCAAGTCAAATAAATCCAAATGGGAGAATAAAGGGAAATTTATATTACATCCACCTTCTTTAGTGACTACATCCACCTTTTCTTTTCACTTACTGATTAGTTTAAGTTATCATAATTTGCTCTATACACTTCTAAAACTTTTCAAAATATAATTTTCTATGTTATCATCAGTTAGATTTAAAATTACTCATTGAACCCCATTAAAACAAAATATTTGGCCTTTCTTAATTTGTGTCTCCTCCCCAGCATACTCAATTAGATCGCATATATTGTTTAGTTTTTTCTGTGTTCTTGTTCTCCATTAATCAAAATATTGAACAGTTGGTATCATTGCATCTCTCTGATATCTCATTGTAGATTTAAATATGAAATCTGGTTAGGTCAATCTCAATGTATATCATACAAGTTGTCTGAAATAAGATAATACTCATTTGCTTGCGTTTATATCTTACATAATCTTAAAGTATACTTCTAACATTATATGAAATGCATATTGTTTTGCCTAAGAGGTTGAATGTTGAGAACCCTTCGACACATGGTGATGTTTGAAAAAGAGTTTGAAGAGTTTGATTGAATGTTTTATGAAAGATTTATCGTGTTCAATTTTTAAGTTCAATTTTTATTTCAAAAGTGTTTGTGTTGTAGGGTAACTAGAGGCTGTTTGGATGCCCGAAAGTGAGTGAAAGTGAGGAAATAGGAAGCATGATTCTTTTCCTTTTAGAAAATAAGAATTTGTGTTTCTTTTTCGGTGTTTGAATGGTAGTTGAGAAGTGTATTTGGAAAAGTATAATGTCTTTTTCGGTATTTGGTTGGTAATGTGAAGTGAAAGTGGAAAGGTTGACCACAAGTTGACTGTATATTAAAATAAAAATTAATTATAAAAAAATTGGACTGTAATTGAGACAAGTAAGATTTACATGAGGACAGAATTAATTATTTTAAGCTACAACTTATTATAAATGAGATTTATATGACCACAAATTAATTGTAGCACCTTGGAAGTGAGAAAATGGTTGTGTAAAGAAAAAAGAGAAAGAAAAGAGATTTTTTCTATTTTTCTTTTCGGTATTTGAATGGACACAGCGGAAGTGAGAAATGACACTTCCCACTTCACATCCGCCAACTTCCTTGAGTCCAAACAACCCTAAAATGCACTTGAAATAACTGGAATCACGGTGGAAAAAATTACAACCTAGATTCTGGCAGGAAAAACTAAACCTCATACCACTGAGAATTGGCAATACTTTTTATTTGCATTTCTTTGTTGATTTACACCCTCCCTTCTTTTAAGTCATAAAGAGGATTGTGGCTGATTAGGGGAAAAAAGTCCCCCCTTTTCTGTCTCATGTCTCTCTTTACATGAAAGCGGATCCATCGACATCTTGCATTTGCCTTTCTATGTTGCTCCGTGTCCTACTCCCTTTACTTTTAAATGAAATATCTAAACAGAATCAACCAACTGCAGTATCAGGACTAGAATTGAACAAGACAATTATCTGGTCTTCTGTTTTCGGCCTCTATTGATCGAATTAAACCTCTGGAGAGGAAGAAGAGTTTTAGAGTTTAGAGATAATTTTAGTAAGGGGTGCAGAAAAAAAATCCTGAAAACTCTCGAGAGAAAATGAGAGAAAAATAAAAGGGTATTATAGATTTTTCATCTATGGTAAAATTGTAATCCGAAAAATTATTTTAGGGGTGGGTGTAAACAGTAAAGACAGCGGGTGTGAGTAGAATTTCCCAAGAATAAATATAAGATAGATTAGTTTTGAAATTTGTTTATTGCAGAAAATTGACAATTTAGATTATTTAACTAATTGATAATTACAGGAACTTAAGATTAACTAATTGCGGGGTTTGCAGGAATTGGACAATTTAAGATTCTTTAATTAATTGCATGAAGTGAACAATTAATTAACTACTTGCATGACTCTTAATTTCAGGAAATAGATAAATCAGTCTTCTACATTATTGGGGGTTTTACTCTATTTCTTGAAATTTCTAATCAAAATTATGTTATTTTAGAACATAATCTCCTGCAACAAAAATTTCTAATCAAAATTTCTAATCAATTAACTACTAGCAGTATAAAGCCCTCTGGAAAGTATCAGCATCGAGTTTGAGCATAAGCTTATGTCTCTGCTCGGACTAGGAACAGTTGCCCATGAAAACAGAAAGAAAGAAAGGAAACTTTAAAACAACAAAGAATTTTTGTCTCTTTCTCGGCTACAGTTCCAATTGAGAAAGAGAGAAGAGGAGAGAAAAGAAGAGCACGTTGTTGTTTCTGAAAGAAGAGGGTTCTATTTATAACATTCAAAACACCCTAACTTCTGAGATATGTGATCATGTGCGGGTTGTTTACGATCGTGATTTCGCGCGGATCTCGTGATCGTGATCGTGAAATGAGTCAAAGTGGAAAAAGTCAAATCGTGAAAAGAAAAGAAAAAAATCAAACTCGCTGCATGCCAGTGTGGCGTGGCGTGACGTGCGCGCGTTCCCAAAAAAACCATAATACAAATCAAGAAGGACGAGGGAGGAATGATATATAAACCACTCTCCTTCCCATCTCCTATTCCATATGAGACTAAATATATAAGCTAAGAGAAAACTCAAGCTTTCTCAGGAGATTGTGATCGCTCAAGACCAACACTACATAGTATTACTGGTTGATGGAAAATACATTAAGACTATCCACTAAACCATTTGTCTGGCTTAAAAAAAAAGAGATAAATGTTACAAACTCTTGTTAAAATTTTGAAGTACTTCAAAGGTCTTGAAATACACTCGCAATATTTTTAATGTTTGTTTGCATCAAAGTAGTTTTACAGTTTTTGAAATAACTTGGAGACTTTTTATGCTTTGGATGCTTCAAGAAGTCTCTCTAAAGAAAGAAAAAGAACTAGTATATCGTCACCATTGATAGAAACCAATCGATCGGTCAGAAAGAAAATGAGGGAAGAGAGAAAAAGGAGGAAGAATGAGGGGAGCTGAGAGAGGAAGAAGAAGGAAGAGGTTCCACTTTGCTTTCTCGTGGATGAATACAGACAGACGGACACGGACAAACAAAATTTCTATATGAGTGACGAGAGAAAACATTCGTTCCATCGGTTTTGATTATCTCAAAATAAGGGTAATTTTTTTGAATTAATATATTTTAAAATTTTAATTCAAAGATCAACTTCCCCTAAATTTATTTTTCGTCTTCTCATCAATAACACTGGCATCACATAATCCAAGACAATTTCAGTGACATCGAAAATGTGAACTTATTCAAAAAATTGCCCTTGAAATAATTGTGATGATAATACATACAATTCTATTATAATAAATTTTATTTTATTATATTTTTTTTACTCATTTTAGTGTGCGACAACTCCCCACGTCATTATACATGGTATCTGGTGATCCACAAAGAACTCACCGATGTGCTTCGAGTATTCCAAACTCCTATTCAGAACAGAACTTATAAAAAAAAGTCTTAAAAAGAGTTACTTCAGGCTCTTCTGCTGCTCAGATGAGTAGATCCAATTTCCCAAATAACAAAATATATGTTTATAATATATTTATAAATAACTACATAAATCCTCTATACTTGTTGAGGCTTCATTAACAAAGAACATTAGAGAACTTAGATCATACGAAAAGTCTCATGTTGAACTATAGAATTAGAATTTATTACACAGGCTTATTAAATTAGTTGAAGGAGAAATTGAATTATTTTATATATGTATTATCGATGAGGGTAATGCCTCTGAACATATAGACATTACAATTACATAATACAATTAGTATTATATATTTCTAATCCTAATCTACTCTCTAACACATTAAATAAAATTATCTGCTGAAAAGTAACAATTTCTTGACTCACGACTTGTTTTTATAAAATTAATATGGGTTTAACTTTCTATTTTTTTCTTCTAGAACATTGAAAGCAGTCCGAAATGAGGTTTTCTCTTGTGACTTTTTCAAAAAAATTGTCCGTTAGTCGGTCTGTCCAAAAATTGTCTGTTCGTCTGTCTGACTTCACCTCCGCGCGCGAGAGAGAAAGAGAGCAGCGCCCTCCTCTCGTTGCCGCTCCCTCCTCCCGCCGTCCGCCCTCCCGCCCGCTCAGTGCCCTCCCCTCTTTCTTCCTTCTCCTCCTTTCTTCTTCATCCATCTCTCCTTCTTCTTCCTCTTCCTCCAGCAAATCTCTACCTACTCTGCATCGCTTGTATCACTGAGGTCGATTTCACCACTGCTCAGTGGTATACTATATATATATATTTTTTCTGGTTACAAGACTATGCAAATTTCTATTTTAAATATGCAAATTTCTCTTTTAATTTTGTGGACGTGCCATATACAATGTAAAGTAAGATTGCAAGTAGTTTCTTTTGTTACAAATTGAAATTTTAGCATATTTATTAAGTCCCCTAAAACCAAATTTTCTCAGGGTTCATTGTTTCATCTCCATCCTCCGATTTTATAGGAATTGAAATTTATTTGCAAACTTTTGGAGTAAATTAATTTGGGAAAAAACTTCGGAATAAGTAATAAATTCAAAAAGTAAATCTGTTGAAGAAGGTTCATTTGCCACGCCCAAAAGCTCCTCCTCCATCTAAAGAAGAACAAGCACTGATCTTTGAGAGAGAGAGAGAGAGAGAGAGAGGAGGAGCGAAAATGGGGAAGCATCGAAGACCGTTCACTCCGGCTCTCATCCCTACATTTTATGCTCTCACTCCTTACCCTCTGCCCTCCGTTTGTGATTCTACTGTGAGCTCTTCGTTCATCTTCGAATTCCCCTATTTTCTGTATTTTTTTTTTCCTGAATTTTGACCTAGATTAGTGGTTTCCTTTACTTTTATATAATTCTCGAGTCAAAATTGGGTATTTTTGAAATGGGAGCTAATGTAGGTACATGATGTTGGAGATAGAATTTTTTTTTTAAATTTTTTTTTTCACATATGTTTATTTGTCCTAGATTCATGTATTTTTCTCGGAAAAAAAATCTATTTTGATGAGTAGGCCTGGAATCTTGTTTGAGTGAGAGTAATTTATGGGATAATAATTATGTTTTGAGCTGAGGCTAATTAGATCTCGTATCATGGAATTCTAGAAAAATAAATGCAATTTAGTGGGTATTGATTGGGTGGATATATGGTTTCAGAGAATGGTTGATGAAAGTTTTAGAAGAGATGTCATTCACTGTGATCTTAGTTGATTTGAATGGAAAATGCACTAATTGAGCAGGCGTATTTGTAGAAGTATCACCTCAGAAGAGTTTTATTTCTCGTGGTGTAGAGGGATAATATAATTTTATATATATGATATAACTAGTTTTCAGACATCATTAATCAATATCCACTTTAGTTTGCTTATGTCTGGGTTCTCTTTCTCTTTTTAGCTGGACTTTCTTTGCTTTCTGGTAATTTTCAAAGCAAGATAGCCATCATTTTGAGCTTCTTTATTTTATTTTTTATTTTTATTTTTTTTTATTTTTTATTTTATTTTATTTTGTTTTTTCTTTTCTAGTGATTGAACTGGGGGATTATGTTGATATTCTAACTAGCGGACACTACATTTCTTGCTTTGTTTTGACTATTGGAATTTGATTTACTTGGATTGTTTTTGATAAATTGAACAACTCGAAGGAATCATTGTGTTATGTGGGAAATGGATGCTTCTCATTTTGTGACTCAAGTTGTTTGCATGGTAACATTCTGGAGGAGTTAACAGTAGAGTAGAGATGGGAAAAGTAGTAGCATGTCATAGAATTACAGATCTGGAGTTACTGATGCTTTTTTATCTCTATTTAAACATTTTATGAACCAAGTTGTTATGAAAGGATATACTGGAGGAGTTAAAAGTAGAATGAAATTTTGGAAAATTAATGATATGTCATAGAATTGAACTTCTAGCAAGTGGAGAAGTTGAGATTTCTGGAGTTATTGATGCCCTTTTATCTATTTAATCATTTTGTTTCTCTGGTTGTGAATTTTAATGTATAAAGATGTCTTGACGGATGGATATTGATTTTGATTTGAAATAAGAGCTGATTACAGTGTACGAGTTTGCAGAGGTCGCATGTTTTTGCTGTATATGGCTCCTAATGTCGATGAATCCTAGTTACTGGAGGTGTTAATAGACAGTTGAAAATGTTTAACATTGATGCACTTTTTTCATTAAGTTCGGTGGCTTGAGGAAAATTGGCCTTGGAGCTAATAGGAGGGACAGATTAAAGCATTAGAGTTTTTCCTAATAGACTGGGAAAAGTCTCAAATGAACTGAAGAAAATAATATCTTTTATTAACTCTATTAGTTCAATTTTCTTTTTCCTTCTAATAATTTTCACCAGAAAAACAAAACTAATGTGAATAGCAGAATATGCCGCCCCCCCCCCCCCCCCCCCCCCCCCCCCCCCCCCCCCCCCCAGCCTTTTCTTTCTTTTTTCCGGCATGAAATGGGAGCTTATTATAGTAGGACACGTCTAGCAAAGAATACGCTGCCTACCTTGTTTTGTGTACCAGATGTTGATTGGTATCCATGACTCTTCCTCAATCAAACTTTAAAAGAGTCTTAGTGGCAGTTTGGAACTTTTGAGTCTGGACGACTTCTATCATTGAGTTGATTTCAATTGCATAGTAGTAATGGAGTAAAGAGAGTGGATATTGATCTAAAACCTTTCTCAAACTTATAGGAATGCAGATTATTATTTTTCTTTTATGTTTAGTTAGTTATGCTGGAATTGAATTCTTTGGAGGCGCTCTTGGAGGACCAGTCACTAAATTGCTCAAGCTTACAAGTTCTTTTGGGCATGCTCTTGCTTATGCTTCTGTTAGATGATCAGTGATTAGCGTATCCATGTTCTCATAATTTTGAAGAATTAAGCAAATCTTCATCACACAGAGGGGGGAAAAACTGAAAATAGAAAGAAAATGCTATGCTGCAACTTGGTGATCTCAGATTATTTTGAGATCCATGTTGTACATTACGGTCTATTGGCAGCATTACTTGTTTTTTTACTTAAATATTATAAATGTACTAAAGTTAATTCAGAAGGAAGTTTTAGTTCCCTATGTTATCCCTTGGGGAATGGTAGTCTGGTTTAGTAATTAGTATTGCATAGCTATCTGCAGTGTAATTTATGAAGCTAAACCTTGATCTTGTTCCACACTTCCCCACACTCTATTTGTTTACTTGGTGATTCTTCAGTTGCTTCAGTTGTGTAGATGTCTTTTCTTTTCCCCATTATTTTGTATGCTTTTTAACTAGAACCAGCATTAAATATTGTTGTATGGGACTGTAGATGGTACTCTATGGTTCATGCTGATGGGTCTATATTGCAAACTTTTGGATATCTCTAGCAACATGGACTACAAGGTCTCAAAGATATCTGGCCAACTCCATTATCCCCCACGGCCTGGAAAATAATTGCTGGTTTTGGTGCATTTGAAGCTTTTCTTCAACTTGCATTGCCCGGAAAGAGAGTTGAAGGTCCAATCTCTCCTACAGGACACATACCCATTTATAAGGTTTGCCTACAAAATTATTGAGAATGCCAAAGAGTAATTTTACATGCATCTGAGCTGTTTTTGATTAATATAATAGTGCTGAGGATCTTACCAGTTCTTTATGCTGATACTTTAAGCAAATCAAACCTTAGGAGCACTTCCACTAACACATGGGGATTTCCTTTTTTATTTGAGTGTGTGTGTGTGTGTGGGGTGGGGGGGGGGTTGGGGTTGGGGTTTGGGGGGGGGTACATAGCATGAATAATGCTTTGGTAAAACAATAGTAGCAAAACCTCCTTGCCGAAACTGTCCGCTCTCCCCTGTGAACACAAACACTTGGCTTCATGCTTGCAAGTTGCAACAAATGACCAGAAGTTGGGAGCCTATCTTATCAGTTCTTGTTCTGCTTTTATGTGTACTGTAACCAGATGAAAATGCCTGAAGCATAATTAGTCGAGAACGAAACACATATTGAAATTTCCATCTATTTCTCATTTAGGAACTTGCTTTGGCGATTTCAAGATGTATTATGTTCATATAATTCCCTATCATTTTTGCTGGCAAATGGTTTGCAAGCTCATGCAGTGACACTAATAACCTATGTAATAACCTATGTAAGCCTTTGGTGGTAAGAGTTGTCCCAAAATTTTTATTGTTGGAATTTCAACTTGTCAAGTAGACCTTTTTTGGGTTCATCTCTGCTCATCATTTTCATGTTCTTCCAATTTTCCTTTAAGCATATTCATAGACATGGATTTGTTCACAAAACAAGATGCTATTGTTTTTTCAGCTAGGCCAATAACTGATGATCTGAGTTTCATTATATTGACATGTTTACAAACCGGGTTTGCAATATGAAATTTAGTGGTACCACCATGTGAACGTAAAAATTTACTCTTCGTCTGGTGCTTATGGACTCAACATGTTTCTCTTCAAGTAAGCCCTTGTGCACATATTTGATGAAGGAAAAAAGAACACGATATTATCAAACATAATCCTAAAACTTTGCCAATATTTCTCATCTAAGTTTGATTTGGCCTTTGATAATTATTTTTAACTACAGTGGAGACAGTGGGAAATCACTTACTTCAAGGTGAAAAAGAAGTGATTTATTTATTTATTCAACAAAGTCCATAACATGGACTTGAACCTAAAACTTTCCACATTGACCTCTGACCCTTTTACCACCTGAGGTAGGTCTCAGGGGCACTGATTTAGTGTACATGTTTGCCAGTCATTCTGTATCTTATTATCAGTGAACTGTAACCTTCAAGAAACTCATACAACAAAACTCTTTTCATGATCGACTGTGTAGCCTCTTCTCCTGCATCAAGATTCCCCTTTCTCTCTGTCACCAGTTGCCCATATACTTTGATGGCTAACATTCTAATTTTTTTTTGAGGAAAATATTCTAATTTTATCTCCACAGGTTATAGTATTTATTTCCAATTTGGAAATTATACTGCATTTTCTGGTTATATGGTGTTGCTGCAACTTCCGTTTTTCTCACATGTGCTGATAACTTTCAGACATAATTGCAAAAAGTTGAATGAACTGTCAATTCTTCAGTCTTCCTTCTCGTATGAGACTGTCAAAGCTTTGTGCTTTATATTTTTAGTTAGATTTTTTGGTTGTTTTCACCTATTGGCTATTATAGCAGATGTTTTTCAAACTCTTTGCGATACAGGTTTGGAATATTTGATCCAGCAATTGTATATGACCATCTGGGAGAAAATTTTTCAGCACTTGTTGTTGGGAGCCTAGTCTTCTGTGTATTCTTGTGCTTAAAAGTGATCTTTTTCTTTATTTTAAACTTAGATTTTGGTTTCAGCATCAATACATATTTCACTCTTAAATTGCATTCCTTTTATGCTTTTAAGGGTCATGTGGCACCATCTTCTACTGATTCCGGATCATCGGGCAATGTGGTAATCGATTTCTACTGGGTAAGTTTGAAGTAGTGCATCACGGTTATTTTCTAACTTTTAGTTGGCCTTTTAGTTGATAAGTTCTATGTAACAGTGAGGAGTCATTTGTTGCCTTCCTTTACATTTTCTTTTTTGTTTACGGATTTGTCTATACATGTTTTTGTCTCCACAGTTTGAATTTAAATTCTATTATACCATCCACTGAGCTGATATAGTTGAATAACATGGCATAATTTCGTTGATTTTGTATGTACGAAGTGATGCCGCCTTCTCCATGAATGAAAATTACAATGTTGAAATTATATTTACATGAGAAACAAAGACATAGTTTATAAAAATCAGTTCTAAGTATCATGCATAGTATTGTTCAACCTGGTACATGTGAAACACTGGTATCGTTATCCTTCTTACTATTCCGGTCAAAACCGACCGAAGGAAGGTTTTCTCCTGTAACTCATATACAAAGTTTGTTCGTCTGTCCGTCTTCACTTCCGCATGAGGGGGGGGGGGGGGGGGGGGAGAACGAGAGAGAGGGAGGGAGAAAGCCGCCATAAGGAGAGAGAGCCGCCGATGGCGAAGGGGTGGCGACGCCGAAGCTTCCCTCGCCATCGGCGCCCCTCCTCCGCCACTGCCATCCTCTCCCCCCCACCCACCCCCGCTTCTTCTCCCTCCTCCTTCCACCACCCTCTTCCATCTTCTTCTTCCTTCTTTCCCCTCCACCGCTTGGAGATAGAGCATCGCCCTCTCCCCCCTTCTTCGTCTTCTTCCAATAGCCTTCTCCACCTTCTTCCTCCTCCCCCCTCTACCGTTCTATATACCACTAGGTCGGTTTCCACCGCCGAGCAGTATACTAGTAGTAGTAGCAACTCATCGTTCTATTCTTTTACAGACATACCGGTTCCATCCTCAAAATTCTGAAGTAGATATGTTTCCCTGTTTTCGGTGATATGAGGTTGCATAACCAATATGTTTCTTAGTATTTTATCCTCTCATGATCAATATTAAGCTCCAAAGCAAGAACACATCATAAGAAGCGAAGAGCAAACTTGTTAGAATCTAACCCTCATCTTTTATTTCTCTTAGGATTGTGTTAAAAGTTCAAACAAGTCTTTAAGTAGGACGGTCCTAATTTTTTTCCCCTTGTGCTGACATTTTGGAAGCTTAATAAGAAGATGATTGAGGCGGAATGCCAACTGTCACATTATGGTACGTATGAATTCCTTAAGCGAGTGTTCAAATTAACAAAGATCACAGGTCATCTGTAATGAGCTTGCCCGGAACTTGCTTCTATTTCTTGAGCCATGTGGTCAATAAGAAGTCCAGCTATATGACTAGGAATAATGGCATCTGATGGAACATATTAAATGAAAAGAACCATGTCTAAATTATAATTCAACTTTTATTACATGGTAAACTTTCAAGCACAAAACTATTTTTGTTGAATTATATACTGTCATTTCCTTTTTTTTTTTTCACGCACAGGGAATGGAATTGTATCCTCGCATTGGAAAAAGCTTTGACATTAAGATTTTCACAAACTGTTGGTTTGGAATGATGTCCTGGGCTGTTCTTGCTGTGACGTATTACATCAAACAGGTTAGTATTGATCTTATTTCTCTATTTTTCATTTAAATTTAAGTATAAAAATAAACATTTCAAAATACCTTCATATTTCATTTCTTTATTATCTTTTTCATTTGTCTGCTGATAAAGATTGAAGTCAATACATAAAATGAGTCTACCTCCATAGGTGGAAACTGGAAATCAGAAGCAATGCTTCATTGCATCGAGGTCCCTTGGGGATTGCTCTTACAACACTTGGACAACTTACAGCTCATTACTCAACATAAGAGAAATAAAAAGAAAAATACATCCCGATACAACGCACGACATTTTTAAGGATGACAATCAGACACAAGGATCACATTAGGAGAACACAAACTCTTCTCAACAGCTAGGAGACATATCCAAAAACATGGTTTGTCTTCATGATCACGACTCCCGAATCAAGAC
Organism: Agave tequilana; assembly: GCA_038442645.1. Lineage (NCBI taxonomy): Eukaryota > Viridiplantae > Streptophyta > Magnoliopsida > Asparagales > Asparagaceae > Agave > Agave tequilana. The sequence goes on from JAVJIF010012633.1 coordinate 110,358, forward strand.
TCATCTTCATGACCGGAACAATTTATTGGAATTTGACCACCACTTGCTAATGACACTGGAACACCAGTGAAATTCGACCATCACTTTCTATGGTCACTGGAACTACATCAGAACTCGACCATTAATTGGTATAGAAGGCCGTTACAATCGAAACTCCTTTGAAACTCACAAGGATCACTTTCTTTATGTCGCTGACTATCAATAGCACGATTGGATATGCAGTCATGTCAAAATCATTAATTTTTACGGCCACGACCGGATGCGCCAAACATCACGGTCAAAACCTTTATTGTTTAACATCCACAACTCGATATGCCAGACGATGTGGTCAAACAGTTATGCAGGGCACTATGGTCAACAATCATAATCCATAACACAACCAACCAATAAAACATAAACTCACCTTAACCGTATCACGACTGATCAAACTAGGTGAATGAGGCCCAAACACAAGGTGATGAAGCAAACACAAAACCAACTTGATAAAGGGTTAATCACTTAGTTGAAATCAAAATATTATCGGAGACCGAATTGGAATTAGAGGAGACCAAAATGGGAGTTGCCTACGAATAATTATATGGATTAAGTTCGTACGAGTTCACTCAGAACACAAAAGAAAAGATAATGTAAAAGATAGAGAGGACGAAAATTTCTGTTGTGAAAATTTATGAGAATATTAACTTGGAAATTTTGGTGTTTATTTGAGATTTTGGAGGAGAAGGATAAGGGAGGCAATGATACGAAGGGGAATGATAAGAAGATATGGGGAATTAAGTGATTAAAGGAATGGGGGTCGGATTCCTTGGTGCCCGACTAAGCCTCGGGGGCCCTTGTCGTGAGATGAGTCTTTGATCTGGTGGCAATCAACATTGTCAAGGACGTCGAGTCAGGATTTGTTTAGAAGTTTAGGAGGAAAAAGCATAGGAAAAGATGGAGGGAGGGGAAGGGAAGCGGCGGCTAGGGTTTCCGCCGCGCCCTTCCTATAGCTATACATGCGAGAGAAGATTTCTTGATTATCTTTCCCATTGCTTATATTTCTAGTCTCATCATGTAACATTTTCAGTTGCGCTATCCGTGTACCATCACAAAACACGCCTGGTATACATCTCTCATTCAGATATTTTCTGAGCTATAATTGTTGCTGCTCAAGTCTTGGTGGTTAAAAACATGTATTCTTTTATTTAAGCCTTTAAATGGATATTCATCGTAGCACAAAAGCAATATCAAAGCAAATTTTAACTGATGAGAGGCAATTCCAAAGCAAACTCTACATTCTGACACTAGTGTTGCCAAATTTGAAGAAATGCTGTTGCATGGTACTGCAGGTGACACTGAAATTTAAGGTGTAGCATATAGACATCAACTGGGCATATTTCACTCACATATTGCACACTAATGCCTATATGTAACTGCTTGCAATATAGACTCAAATAGGAGTTTATGTTGACTATAATGATGTTTTGAAGGTGTTGATTTTATTAAAAAATGCTAATTACATGGTATAATATTTTAATAAAGTTGTTTGCCATTGCAGTATGAAATGAATGGGCAAGTAGCCGATTCTGTGCTTGTAAATACTGTACTAATGTACGCGTATATTATTAAGTTCTTTTGGTGGGAAGCTGGATATTGGTGCACTATGGATATTGCTCATGATAGAGGTGGGTTAATATCTGTGTTTTCAGTTCTAAATGCATACTCTGTTGCTTAGGGGATTTGAATAGTTTTAAAAAGGAGGCTCTTTTCCAAATAATGCATAATCCTACTATGCGGTGCTTAATTAGATTGTGCGGCATTAGATGGAGAAAATAATTTTCTATTTTACATTCTAAAATATCAATAAAAGTAGAAAGTTTCTAAGGGGCCGTTTGTTTCGCGTAAAACTCCGTAATTCGTAAATGACTTACTACCCAGTTACAACTACGGCGTTTGTTTGGACCGTAATTCGTAAAAGACTTACGTAACTCAACTAACACTCACTTGCAACCCAGTTACCACTCACTTACAGCCCAGTTACAGTTAATTTTGTGGTCATACAAATTTGTAATATTTTTTATATTAATATTAAAAAAATTTAATATTTAACTTTTTTAATATTTATTTGCAGTATTAAAACTTTTAAAATCACCAAATAATCAATTTTGTGGTCAACTTTTTCACTTACGACTTATACATTACGACAACCAAACACCGTAAAGTACAATACACTTTCCCACTTTACAATTTTATATTACCAACCAAACACCGTAAAATTTACATACATGTAACTCATTTACAATTGTAAAAGACTTTGCTAATTACAACTACGAACTACGGCCAGTTACGACAACCAAACAGACCCTAAATGTTGTAATACTGATTAATGAATATGTCTGGTATTAGTCAATTAGTCTATAACAACTAACAAGTAACAGACAGGTAAGGTAATAAGTAACATCTTAAAAAAATAAACAATTAACAATAAAAGTCTTAAAATTCTTAGAAAGTATCAAAGATAACAAACTAACACTAATAAAACAGCTATTAGCAACTAACTACTTACTATGTAATAATTAGTAAAGGATAAATAACTTTTGTGATGACATAGCTTATACTAATTATGGGGCCATTAACTGTATTAGACGGCCCTATGTGTCTGCATAATGAAAGCCCTGTAAGCACTATGCTGCTATCGTACAGGCTATGCAGACATATACACCTGCATACTAAACTGCAGGAGGACACATAATCCACCCGCAGAATCCATATATGATTCGGCGCAGGCCACATACAATTATGCGGTCACATAATCCATGTACTACAACATTGTGACCCCATTTCTAGTCTTATGTTCAGAAGAAAGCAATACAAATAACCTCTAAAGCTACTTCAAATAGTTTACGATAAGCAGTATGCCAGTATCCAGTGCCACCACTCCTCTTCACAAATCTATCTATGCTCTTACCCGCACCACAAACTTTTCCATTCCCACATTTTAAACTATGTCAACCTTCCAAGCTCTTGGAGAAAAGAGGAACATCCAATAGTATTGTCTTTCAAATTTTCTGTCTTTCTATATTTAAAAAAGAAAAGATCCATTCCTATCGAATTCAGACATCTATTTTCATTAGACGCCAAAGCATTCAATGCTGTTTACCTAACAACACATCTGATCTCTCAAAGTCAAAACCCCTATTCACCCTGCTTTTATACCTTTGTCAACTACATTCCAATTTCTAAGACATTTAATTCTGCTAAACCATATCTTCCTGACCATAAAATTACTTTTATTAATCGATCTGGTTTTGCAACTAGCCACTCTGGCAAACAACAATATGACAGCAGATAAGATGACAAAGTAGTACCATAGAGTTAATAGCACGAATGTACTCACCCAACAAACTAGAACCTTCTGAAAATCCAATTCATTCTGAAACTTGTCAACCATAGACTGCCAATACACAATCCTATCAACGCTTACGGGAATCCCTAGTTAGAGGAGAACCTGTTTTGCAATCAAAGAAACTAGCAGTACCAACCTGATTTTCTTGTCAAAAGATACAAAAAAGACCTTTATATTTAGTTAGAGAGCAAAAAAGAGCAACAAGAGGATAATACAATATAATCAGTGTATTAAAGAGTTATAATACCATAGTTAAAAGACCATAATCCTCTAGCAACTCCAGCTATCTTGCCTTTAAAAAGTACTATCATATCCCCGTGCCATATGGCGCGAGGCTCGACCAGTAAATATATGAAAATTTTGAAGAAAATAGTAGTAAACTCTTTAAACCGTCTTAAACATCACCCTCTGATTCGAGATAAATGCTCAATCGGTAAACTAAAAAAAATCAATAGATAAAAGCATCCAATATAAAAGAGCCCATTTGGAGATAAAATGCTCAATTATTATACTAAAAACAATAGAATAATTAACAGAAAAAGAAGAGTTAAGAATGAAATTTATTATTTGGTGATAAGTCTAAATTACGGTACTTCTGTTTAAGAATGAGCATTGTTCATCGTTTTGTAACTGAATCAAACATTATTTGATTAAAAAAAAACACTGATTAGAATTACACTAAATTCACTTGTTGTAGACAGTAAATGAAAGCAGTCAAAGTGCAATTTAAAATAGGTCTCAACTTTTTTTTGAAGGAAAATGACTCATTTAAAATGCACAGCAGGAACTAAAATCTGAACTCCAAACTTCAGAATTAATGCAATTTTATAAGAACCCAACATATGATGGGCCTAGGATCCTTCACCCCAAGCACGCCTCTTACACATAGGTACAAGAATTAGTTTGCTTGTTATTGTTTTATTTTGAGAATTTGGCATACACTATTAGTTCCAATTCCACTAAAATTTAGGTTTCTCACTATTAACTCCAGTTGTGTCTTATACTTAAACAAAAAGCATGTAATAGTGCATTTTACGTAATATTAAATCCTTATTACCATCTGCTAGTACAGAAATGAACATTCAATTTACAAAGTTTTTCATACCTTCACCATTGCCAATCCCCTCTTCCTTTTGTTGTTGAATTGTTCTTTCCCTATTTCTTTACATTCTTTTTAGTTCTAACTTCTAAGCTTCACTCAAGAGTTTCGAAGAACGTGGTTCAACTTTCGATTCTAAATCATCTTCCCCTCTATCTTTTACTATGCAAATAGCAATAAAAAACTTACGTGCGCCATTAGTAATCATCCTATTAATTGGCCTATAATATTTGTATGGAGTATGTATGCACAAGCTTGGATTTATATCTTAATTTTTAAAATAAAGTTTTTAAAATAAAGTGATTTAAAGATATTTGCTAATTGGTAACAAGTGTAAGGAATACAAAAGACTGATAACCAATTAGATTACGCAGTTAATATAAAAAGCTCTGTTAACTATTATAGAATTATGCATGTACCCTAATACATTTATTAAGACTATTTTGGCACATAAGCACCAGCCAATAAAGAATTAACACAAACTGATAAATAGCTCGATCTCTTATATAAATAAAGAAATGGGCGCATCATATTGGTAGCCTTTTAAGCGTGTGTCTTTTCTTTTCTTCGTATTCTACACTGCTAGTGATCTATTCATACAATTTCTTTAGTTGAACATCTGTTTCTACTTCTCTTCAAGAAGGTTCATAAAAGGAGAAACTCTTTTCTGATAAAAAAAAATTACCATACTAATCTTTTCCGTATGACTCATTTTTCAAAGTACAAAAAAGAAAAGAAAAATATTATGGTACTTAACAAACACCCATTTTGATTCACTAAGCCGAAGCAAATTATAATTGAAACATAAGAGTTCTTTTTTCACATACACACAAATAAAAAACAATATGGATCAGATTAAACATAAAGATAGAAGAGTAGGAGATAAGGACAAAGAATCCAAATTGTACAAATTAAAGTGAAATATGAAGTATCTTATATGGTTTGGAACAAAAAAAAAGAGTATCCAATTTTTTTTTTCATAGGCAATTTCTAGTTGTTGTTTTAAAATTATTCGCATTGTTTTTTTGTCTCAAACCTAGAAAACAGGGAAGAGCAGAAACAAAAAGAAAACTAAGATCGGTTACTCTCTGTTTGAGTTTCTCTATATTAGCCATATGGCTCAATGCCATTGGCTAAAATTCTGATTGTAGGAAAATCCTACAAATGGGGTTGTAGAGGATTTGAAGTCCAAGCGGGGTCCATAACGATGCCAGTAAAATGGAAAGTAACGCAGTAGCCCATTGGGTTAGGAACATGTTCGGGCGAAGAAATAACCACAAATGTTGAGGCCTAAACTGCAAGTGGGTTAGGAGAAATGCACTCTCTCTCATCTACAAACCAAGCACACACCCACGACCGACTGACCAAGACGGAACCACGGTCATCAAGGGCATCAATTAGACATGCGCTGTCTAATAAAAAACGACGAAGGGCCAACAGTTACCAGTACCCAATGGTCGCGAGAGCATGCCATCACCTGTTATCAGATAGACATGCGACAATGTCATACCGCTACCAATGCAATACCTCATTGCACGATTTTTTGCCCAAATACACTGTAATCCAGCCAACCAAGTTGTAGTCCATCTCCCCCCCATCCCCATCCCCTTATATCGATCCCCCATCTCATGCCGATCGCTCCATCGACGACCAATCTGGCCAGGTAAGCATGCATCAATGCCCCTAACCCACCACTCTAACATAACATTAAAAGCCGCTAACCACGGAGACCAATCTCCATTGTTTTCTTTTTCTCCATCTTATTCATTTCAGAAGAAGGGGAAAAATATAGAAGTAAGATTCATCCGAGAGGCCTATTTAAGTAACTCCAATCAAGAACAGAACATATTTACTATCACAGAAAGCTCTCCTGCTGACTCTTCAAGATAGGGATTCCTACACTATCAAAATGATCAACATAGAATACAATTTACTTTCTAGATTTTTGTCTATCTATCCCATGATTACTTTTGTAGAAAACTATGTTTATGTCTATTTAAGTATCTGCATTATCCTCCTCGTACATGTACCTATATTGTTTTATTTTCCATTAGACACTCAGAAAGAGGAAGGTAGATCAAATTATTGACCAATGGAATGATATGAAGCCCTCAATGAAAGGCACACCTATCTTAAGTTACTGTGTTTTCTTTTAAGTTTTACTATTAATTATTTATTGAAATAGGATAACACGTGAAAACAAATAGCAATATGGGTCAGCGGAAGCTATGGGCCATTCATATTTTTCTCCATTTATGCTAAATTAATTTATGAATGTCCCAACTTTACATAACTCAGCCACTGTATATGAGTAAAATATGAATCTAAGCTCATTTAAACGATACTTCTATGTTAAAGTTTAAGCCAAAATATAAAACATAATGCCATGTCCCTTTCTATAAATAAAAAGATAGCTATATGAGCCCGTGAGCTGCTAGGGATAAATCCAAAATACAATCTCTCTCCCATCCTTTCTTCAAATCAAAAAGTTTCAAGTAGAATTTGACCTTTAACCTAGCTACAAAATAATGCGATTCCCAGATCTTCCTTTTGGAATGGTTTTTGAATAATTTTTATAATTTAAAGTTTAAAAAGCTAACTTTTATGCTTTGAAGGTTTTGTTGATGTTTTATTGCAAACAATAAAAATTTTGTATGAAACTATATACATATTTAATTAAGTTAATTTAATTTAACGATTATTTATGCTTGTAGTATTTGTATATTAGCTCGAAAAATAACATGACTTGTTAGTAATGCACAGAAGGCATGGGATGACAAGTGTTCTCAATAAAGGACACTTGTCCCATATAGTAGGAGCTGTGGTGAGGGGTTCTAACCTCCCCCCTCCTCCCCCCCCCTCTCTCCCCCCCCTCTCTCTCTCTCGCGTTTCTCAACCACACCATTCAGACCAAAAAGACAAATGGGAAGAAGTGTTTTTCCTTCTCCTGGTAGAAAAAAGAAATTGGAGGGAAAAAATGGGAGAAATGAAAGAAGAATGAGAAGAAAGAGGAGAAGCTTCATTAAGATAAACTCCTCAACTTTCATAAAATAGAATTAGTTCACAAGGGTAGATGATCATGTGCTTGTTTAGGGGATGAATCTATGACAAATTCCTCTACAGTCTCATAAATTTTCATTGTTAAGTATGGTTGAGTAAAAATGAATGGAGGAAACAAACTTTGTTTTTTGGTGATCAGACTTGCAGGTGGCGAGTAATTGTCCTCTGGATATCATCATCACTGTCCGTGGTGGGGCAAGAGACATGCGACTGTTTGGCCAAACCCATGAACCCTGGCAAGTTGAGCTTAAGGTCGAAAAACAAGAAACAATGGAAGTAGATTGACTGTGATAATTACTTTATTCAGACTTCTGGTTCTTACATACAATTATTTATATGTTAAGGAATTGTAAAATGCTGTCTAAATTGAAAATTAATGGATGATTTTGTGAGAGTGAAAATTGATGTGAAACAGTGATCCTATAGTGTGGTTAATCAGTGATAAGCTTAACTTCACAATGTTTCACCAAATAATATGATCTTCGGTAGAAAAATAATTTAAAACTAGTAATGTCACACAATGGGTTTTAACAACCCAATTGCAAGTACAGTCAGATCAATCTAATCTTAAAAATCGAATACAATATTCAGTTAACATGAACAGTCATATTCGCAATATCAAGACCAATTGGTCTCAAACATTAATAGAATTATGTACAATCTCACGATTATAGTGGACAACAGGAAAGCATGATAAAAATTCAGAGATCAAAATGCGTGGTAATCCAACTAATATTCAGATTGCTGAAATTAAAATTACCTACCGAGAAGTCATGTTCTCGGGTATCCGTTGTTGTAGTTGTTGTTTACTTGCTATTATTGCTGCTGTTGATCAAGCTTCTCATCACTAACTGATATTGATGTGTTATTGTTGTGTCTACAAGATAACTCGATGTATGGTAGCAAGCAGAAGAGGAAGACGTGGGCAGGGGTTGTCCCGCGGTGGCAACAAATCGAGACGAAGAGGAAGAGGATATCACAGGGAGAGAGGAGTCGTAGGGAGGAGCAGCGTGCAGGTTGGCCTCGTGAAGCTTGCGTAGGAAGAAGGAGGAAGCCGAAGACTGTCGAGGAGATGGTGATGGCTAGTGATGCGCAGTGGTTGCTACAATCCCTGCCTACATAAAAAGAGAAGGCAGTTGTCTATTGACGTCGGGGCTGAGGGCGGGGAGAAGAGGGGCGAGGAGTTGGCACGGAGATTTTTAGGGCTTTTTGGGGGGTTGCAGGTGACAAACAAAAGGAGTAGAGAAAGAGAAGAAGGAGAAAGTGGTGGGGGCCACGTGGGGTCCACAGGGGAGAAAGAGCAAGGGAGGGTTGTGCGTGGGAGAAGAAATAAAGTAGGATTTTATGGCTTTTGTAAATATTTTGTTTTTGTAAATTTTGTGGAGGATAGAAATAGGTGAAATAAGTTGAGAAATAGGGATTTGAGATAAGAGATTGGGATTTGAAGATAAAGAAAAGATTTGAGAGGATAAATTAGATTATGGTTTCATACACAAATCTATTTGAGTTAGCATTTTAGACCCCAAACTCCTATTTAAATTTTCAAGTAGAAAATTCAAATCTCATTAATCAACTTTCATCTTGACTAGATGTCTGCATCATTCTCTCCGGGTGAGAGAAGACTCGACTCTATCGAGTTAAGATAGCTTAGGTCTCCCATGCTGCATTGGATCAGACCACTGCAAATCACCTTGATCTAACCATGAATCAACAGTTGGTGCTTTTCTTTTCTAACGGATCAAATGCCTGTGAGTTTTACCAGATTTGGTGGTGATAGTCTCATTCTCTAAAATTTTTATCAACTCTTTCTGCTGTAATGGAATGAGTATTTGAGAGTGGACTAATTGAGGAGCTCGCAGAAAAAAGCTTAAGAGAAGACTTATCAATCAATGAGCTATAATCAAAATCCTTGCAATCCACTAGATCATTAACATTAAAAGTATACCAATGCTATGATCTCTAGAAAAATCTATAACATAAGTATTGCAATTCAGTTTATTCAAGATCTTGAAAGTTCTAACACTGGGACATATAACATCTTAATAGTTCCAGAAGAAAACTGTTTCGGATAAATCCAAACCATCACATAATTGCCTACATTAAAAATTTTAAATAATTTTCTACTGCCAGTTCGTAGAGTAGGTTTCACATTGCTCCATTTATTTATCACTGATGTCTTTGTGTAGTTTTTGCACATGTTTATGTGGTGCAAATGTAGATGTAGACTTAAATGCTTTATAGTGGGATGGTGCCGACATTAAGAGAGGAAGCGATTTGTGGACGTTATATGCATGATTAGTGGGAGATAAAGGAACAGTAGCAATGAGAGGTGGATAAGTTGAAGTTAGGTTTGCAGCAAAGCCAAAATAGATGTTTGCTTAAGTTGTCCAGTCTTGGATCTCAAGGATAGCCGTTTAATCTGCTTACCCTCATACTCAAATTGACACATGTTGGATCGACCGTAAATTGTGACATTTTTGTCGAACAACCATGGTTACCTAGTATAACTTGACCCACGTTCATAGTGATCACGTCACACCAAATCTTGTCTTTATGATGATTGAAAATTAGTGATTGGTTGGAAGATCTATAATTATTGAATTAGTGATTAAATAAGAATTCTCTTTTACGTAGAAATCAGAAGCATGTAAATTATGGTTCAAAAGGCTAATTTTGGCTTAATAGCCAGTTATGAATTAGTGTTTGGTTAGAAATTTTGTTTTAGTTGAAAATCAAAACAATTCTAATTTGTCTAATAAGTGGACCCATTTATTAATAATTTGCTAACCAAGATTAATGAGGTTACGGTAAAGTTGAGTGACGTCTACATAATTGCTGAATAGAATTATGCTGAGAAAGACCCTCTTCAGGCTGCAAATAGTTGATCCACCTCATACCCTAAATAAGCAGTGTGAACAGGGGCAAAGGGACATGGGGAAGTATAGTGTGAACGGGGTTTAAGCTATTTAGGCCTTTGTTGAGAGATGATGGCTGCGGGGGGTTGTAGGAGGATGTTTTGAAGTGTGAACGGGGTTTTTAGGGGGTGCTACCGAATATTATTGATGCTTTAGTAGCTTTAATATATAGATATGATTGCATTGAAGAATCTAAAAGAAATAAAAGCAAGGTATCGCCTTGTCTAAGACTACCCCTCTTATAAAATACAGTCCTTATCCTCACTCCATTATCAGATTTACTGTAGTTAAACCCATGCAATCCAAGAGATTCATTTATCAGAAAAACCCTAGACTTCAATGTCTGGAAGAAATTATCCAATAAACTTCATTATGTGCTTTCTCAAAATCTAATTTAAACAAAATACTATCATTTTCAAAGCATGACATTCAGAAATTACCTGAGTAATAGATATACGATTTAAAATAGACATATTTTGTTATCATAGCATAGATGATCTTATCAACTATATCTGTAATCACCCATCTTAGTCCGTTAGCCAACACTTCCATAAGAATCTTAAAAGAATTAATGGGTCTAAATTGAAACGTAAAGGTAGCACCTTTTAACCTTGGGAATTTAAACTATATTAGTATGAATTTAATCTACCCAAACCAGCAGTACCTTAATCAACGCCTTAGAGAGCCACCACAAATCATCTTTAGTAACATTCGAGAAACTCTTGATGAAGACAATAGGAAAAACCTTCGGAACACCGGCTGCAGGTAAACCAAATTCTGCCTGTCTAATTTCCACTTCTGAGAACTCCTAATCCAGGATACTCAAATTTACTATAAAATGATTACCTTCTAACTTTACCCAATCTATCTTGAACCTTTGTTCATAATTACTGCCCATAAGATCTTTATAGAATTTATAAATTTCATCCTTACCAACCTTTGATACTACAATTAATACAATTAATCTGAAGACAATCAATTATGTTAACCAATCAATTCTGTTAACCTTCAAAACTAGCAGATCTGTGGAGAAAGGAAAGACAACTAGTATTATCACCACCTTGTTGCAACCATCTGACTCTAGACATCTAGACATCTGCTTCCACATACTTTCCCTATTAAGCAAATATTTAGTACTCCTTAAGGACCTAGTTATTCTTCTCTCTCACCAAATACTGAATCTCTAGACCTTCTTCTATTTTATCAAAAGAAATAACCTTATCAAGTAATTCTATTTCCTTAAAAGTGCGCATTCAAATAAGTGCATTTTTGCAATTAGCCTTACATGCATCCGTGAATGAAGATGTGGAAATTAATAGAAGTAAAGAAATAAATGTTTAAATTCTAGAAACCAAGCCTACACATCTAGTAATCCATAAAACACAAAAACATTGAAAAGGAAATTGGACCTGAGGCATTGGATTAGGTTATGTATAGCGTATTCCAAAGCTTGCTTTGTGATAATGGGGTCCAAGGCACTGAAAATTACTGATCCACTCTATCTCAATATTACGTTATAAAAATTACATAGCTTAAACAACAACAAAATGGGTTCGATCTGGATGTTGAAGCAGATAGCTGAGGATACCCTCTCTGCTTCCCTTATCAGATTGGACTTAACATAGGGTCTGTTTGGTTGTTAATGGCCGTAATTCGTAAGTCGTAATTGGTAAAGTCTTTTACAGTTGTAAATGAGTTACATGCATGTAAGTTTTACGGTGTTTGGTTGGTAATATAAAGTTGTAAGTGAGAAAGTGTATTGTTTTACGGTGTTTGATTGTCGTAATGTGTAAGTCGTAAGTGGAAAGTTGACCACAAAATTAACTATTTGGTGATTTAAAAAGTCTTAATATTGCAAATAAATAATAAAAATACTAAATATTAAAAAAAATAATATAACATAAAAAAATAATACAAATTGCATGACCACAAAATTAACTGTAAGTGGGTTGTAAATGAGCGGTAATTGGGTTGCAAGTGAGTGGTAGTTGATTTGCGTAAGTCTTTTACGAATTACGATCCAAACAAAACGCCGTAGTTATAATTGGGTTGTAAGTCATTTACGAATTACGGAGTTTTACGACTTTTACGACGAAAACAAACAGCCCCATAGTTACATTTGCTGAACATGAAGTGTATTTTCGACATGTTATAGCAAAGAAAATTCACTAGAAATTCATATAATTTCCACCATTGTTGTTGGTCCCTAAGCTGAAGTAGAAGTGTTCTGACACCTGAGTATATCATGCCAGTGGTAGCATATCATGTTGACAAGTCTCACGCATCAAAAGTAGAAGCAGAATTTGTTACCCTTTTTATCTTTAGATAGTTTTTTTCCTGAATTAAATCTTGATAAAAATTTACATGGTCCTCCAGGTGCTAAAGTAATCAAGATTCTAGAAATGCAAAATCATGAA